>CAUYTI010047938.1:0-38231 GCA_963575145.1 Galago senegalensis
AGTAGGGAGTCAATGAAGACTCCCATACTCTTTTTTCTTTCTTTCTTCTTTTTTTTGAGACTAACTCTCACTCTGTCACTCTGGGTAGAGTGCCGTGGTATCACAGCTCACAGGAACTTCAAACTCTTGGGTTTAAGCAATCCTTTTGCTTCAGCCTCCCAAGTAGCTGGGACTACAGGCATGAGCCACTATGCCTGACTAGTTTTTCTATTTTTTAGTGACAAGAGTCTCACTCTTGCTCAGGTGGATCTCAAACTCCTAAGCTCAAGCAATCTACCTGCCTCAGTCTCCCAGAGTGCTAGGATTACATGTGCGAGCCATCACGCCCAGCCAAGACTCCCTCAACCTTCTAATCTAGACCAACAAATCATCTAATGAGAAATGACATTCAAATGATAAAGATGTGATTTCCTGGCTCGGCGCCTATAGCTCAACCGGCTAAGGCACCAGCCACATACACCTAAGGTGGCAGGTTCAAATCCCCAGCCTGGGCCCACCAAACAACAATGACGGCTGCTACCAAAAAATAGCCGGGCGTTGTGGCGGGTGCCTGTGGTCCCAGCTACTTGGGAGGTGGAGGCAGGAGACTCGCTAGAGCCCAGGAGTTGAGGTTGCTGTGAGCTGTAATGCCACGGCACTCTACCCAGGGGGACAGCTTGAAGCTCTGTCTCAAAAAAAAAAAAGATGTGATTTCCTTTAAAAAGCAAATAATTTTTTACATGATGAATACAATTTTGTACTATAATAAAATTAAAAATATGTGCAAGCAAAAATGGCTCTCTGTGCCAGGCACACAGTGGCTCATGCCTATAATCCCAGCACTTGAGAAGGCAGAGGCAAAAAGATCTCTTGAGGCCAGGAGTTTGTGATCAGCCTAAACAGCCCAGCAACATCCTGTCTCTACAAAAATGAAATTACAAATTAGCTGAGTAATATATATAGCCCAAGGTACTGAGGAGGATTGCCTGAGCCCAGGAGTTTGAGGCTGCAGTGAGCTATGATCAGATCATTGCCCGGTAGCCTGAGCAACAGAGTGAGACCCTGGCCTCTTTTTAAAAGATAAAAAAAGGCTTTAAAAGAAAAAAAAAAGGCTTTCTGGTCTATCCTTGGTTAATTTGAAAATTCCTTTTGCCAAGTACTCTGGGGAAATAAAGTTCTAAGTTAATAACAAAAGGACAAATCAAGAAAAAAATCCTTCCCGTTCTTGACCTCTCCCCTTCAATGCTCCATAGAAAGTAACAACAGGGGTGAACGAAATAGTTGGCACATACAGCTAAGCACCCATTATCCATTTTTATCCTTATAAGGTCTAAAATTATAAATGTATAAAAATAAATTTAAATTATTCAAAAATTACTTCACGCATTTACAATGGGTCTCATCCTAACCAATTATCTTATTTTTCCTATAATTAAAGGGACTACTATTTACTGTTTGTTAGAGTTTAGATCTGAATCCAAAGCTCTGAACTCTATACAGAGCTTTTTATACGATTCTATACTTTCTCTCTTATGCAAATGCTGCCTTAAGTCTTGAAATCCAGACACTCTGGATTAGAGAGTGACACATTATCTTTAACCTATCTCAACTCTAAAATCTGGCAATCCTATAGACATGCATTACTGATAGTGAATTGTTTTTAAAAAGATCTCTATACAGTGTATATGTGTGTGCACATATAAAGATGTTTGTATATATTTATTGCCTATCTCTTATTTCCAAATACATTACTAGGCCCTAGGAAAGGCTATCTCTATTTTTCACTTCTGAGTCTTCCATTGGGGCTGGCACTATGGCAGGCATAGAGCAATTGCTCACTCAGTAAGGGCTGAATTTACCTGCGCCAGAAAAGGTTTATAATAGATAGTACAACAGATGAAGGATAACGGTATCAACCCTCTGAGGCATTATAGTTTCCCTCACTGAGAAAGGATTTTATCAGCCATTTCAGTGAAAAGTAAACTATTAGTCTTATTCATTAAAACTCTCTATCCTGGCTTGGCGCCTATAGCTCCAAGAGGCAAGAGACTTGCTTGAGCCCAGGAGTTGGAGGTTGCTGTGAGCTGTAATGCCATGGCATTCTACCCAGGGGGACAGCTTGAGGCTCTGTCTCAAAAACAAAACAAAAACAAAACAAACAAACAAAAACTCTCTATCCCACTCCTAGACTGACGAGTTAAATCTAGTGAAAGGTAAAAAATTTATATTTTCACTAGTATTCCAAGATGTCAGGGTCTAGGCCCTCAATTTGGAAAAAAAACAAAATTAAACTGTATGGAAGAGTTAGATTCACTCCTTATTAATTTTTAACATCCTACTGAAGCAGACCAAAACACAAGAGGAAGGGAAGGCAGCTCTCCACACCAGGTGGTGTAATGCAGGAATGTGCAAACACAGGTCATGTGTGGATCTGGAAGGATCCTCAGGACTGCCATGTTGCACAACGCCAGTGCTCGGCATTCACTCCACGGTCCAGGTGACTGGTGCCTCCTGGAGCTGGCAGTGTACCAACCACATGACCCTGAGAACGCACCCTCATTTTCAGCTTCTTCGGCTGTTCTAGCATACCAGCTATTGTAGGAATGCCAGTCCTTAGCTAGCTAGCTATCAAACGCCTAAACAGCATAGCTTCTGAGCCTCATACTTGGTCCTGTGGGAAGAGGAAGGGCGGTAGGAGATACGAGACTGTATCCAAGCCTAATCCATGAGAAATAATAATCCAACAGCAGGTCCACATAGCACACTGCAAGAGCATTGCAGTGGGGTCCTCCTGGCAAAGGCTGAAGGAGAGAGATGCTTACAAAGTGGGAGAGAAGCCTTCTTGGAGCAGACCAAACTGGATCTGGGCTCTGGAGGCTGTCGAGGATGCACTCAGACGGACCTGTGAGGGAGCCTTTCAGTGGAGAGCAACGGCAGGAAGAAAGGTCCATTTCTTTGAAGTGAATCAAAGGTCCAGTTACAGTGCTTTGGAGCAAAGCCACCCGGGATCACTGAGACATGACAGATCCTGCTCCAGGGAGCCAC
Organism: Galago senegalensis; assembly: GCA_963575145.1. Taxonomy (NCBI): domain Eukaryota; kingdom Metazoa; phylum Chordata; class Mammalia; order Primates; family Galagidae; genus Galago; species Galago senegalensis. The sequence continues at coordinate 3,025 of CAUYTI010047938.1, forward strand.
AGACATTGGCATCACCTGCCAGCAGCAAATATTATTATTTTTAAGCCCCCAGGACTTGACGATACATTTATGGTGAACTAAAGTTTGCTATAAAAAGAACCCTTGGCCATAAAATTGTACAGAAAAACAAGGGCCTAGAGTTGTTCACCACTTGGTACAATTTCTACAAAATTTATTTTTCACTCTCCTGACCTACCTAACAGGATTATGAATCCAAACATCATACAACTGCCAAGCCCATTCTAATTGGACAAACTAAATGATATGCAAAAGATGAGAAGAAACCTACCAATATTCCTACTCATTTTCACAGCTAATAAACTTTTCAAAAATAAATTATTAATTCTTGCCACTCTGGAAAACTCACATATTTTCTCCAAAAAATGTTTTATAGGCTCATAACTTCAAGAATATTTCATTCTGCTCTGAAAAATCATTCTTAGGCATTCATTTTCTGAAATGTTTGATCTGTACATTTTTTCCTGCAGGCTCATGAATAGAAACAGTATCTATAAACCCAATAATCACAATAGGTTCCTGACATTTCCCCTCACCTTGGAAGAAGTTATAATACCAGCTCAGGTTAATATTCCTTCCTCCTTTCAAGAGGCACAGATAGCTTTCTTGCTTTGATTGTTTAAGATTCCCAAATGCCTTGTGAGGAAAGGACGAAAGAGTACTCCTCTCACTTGATAATCAGTAAATCAGAAACGGAAAACTAAAGCGATTTTCAAGTTCAACTGTGTTACTCTGGCTCCCATGGGCAATCCCCTAAGCTTTATCAGTGAAGACTCCAGGAGTCAAACGTGGGGTTGCCCTCTCACTAACCCCTACCATTTCCTGACCTTTCTAAAACTCTTGGAAAGCAAAGAGGAAGCCCCAAATTTCAGCTTCTTAGGTTGTTTACTTGGTTCAGAATAAATCATAATCTACACTGAGAGCTTTCAAATAAGCAGACCTATCACTAACTTAAAAAGAATTAGAAGGTCTCTCCTGGTCTATAACATGAGACCTTAAAATCTCACCCCCAGATAAGAGGTCATATAGGTAAAGAACAAAAGAGAATTAGCACTAAAATGCTAATGCAGCGGTAGGTATATACTTTGGGCATAGAAAGTGGTGTTTTTCTTGGTTCAGCCACTCTTTCCTAAAGTGAAAGCTAATTAGAGAGCTTATCTTTTAAAGTCAAGTACAACTGTCGTTAATTCAGTCTGCTAAATAAGCTATGTTTGGAAGGCCTACAGTTCCCATAATACCACCAAGTAACAGTGGTGTTATTTAAAGTAGGACCTTCCCAAATAAGCTCAAAAAACCTTTGAGTTCATTGTGGGGCTTTGCATTCTCTGAAAGTCTGCAGCATTTTTAATATCATAAAAACATAATTACAAATTGGCAGTTGTTTCTTTCGTAATGATAACCTCAAAAGGTCAACTATTATAATTTCCCCAAATTAATACATTTCCCAGGCTACAGAGTATGACTGTAATGGGAAGAGTTGGGACTTTTAAAAGTCAGGTCACAAATGGCTTAATCTTATATATACAAAGTCCTGAGAAATCTACTAAAAAACTATTAAAGCAAAAAAATGAGTCCAGCCAGGTTGGAAGATACATGATCAATATGCAAAAATTAACTTTTCTGTGTTTATATTTGAAATCAGTAGCCCCAAAATGAAATTAGGAAAACAATTCCATTTTCAATAGCCTCAAAAAGAATACTCAGGAATAAATTTAACAAAAGATGTGTAAAACTCACACATCAAAAACATTATAAAAACTTACCAAAAGAAATTAAAGTCCTAAATAAAATAAGAAGACATTTACTTATGAACATGGATTAAAAGACTTAATATTGTGAAGATGGCAATACTGCCCAAAGTTCATGTTAAAATGGCAATATTCCCCCAAATTATCTCCATAGTCTATGTATTTCCTACAGGGAAGAAACATGGTGCAAATCACGTACCTGATAAGGAACTCTGAAATATACAAAGAACACTCAAAAGTCAATAATAAGGTAAATAATCCAATTTTAAAATGGCAAGGGATATGAACAAGGGTTTCCGTAGAGACAGCATACGAATGACGAATAAGCACACGAAAAGGTGTTCTACATCATTTGCCATCCTGGACAATGAAAATCAAAACCACAGTGAAACAATACTTCACCCCACTAGGATGGCTACAATTAAAAAGATTAACAACGATTAAGTGAGGATGTGCATTGCTGAGAGGAATATAAAATGGTACGACCACTTTGGAAAACAGTGTGGCAATTTCTCAAAAAAGTTAAACCCAGAGTCAATCATAGATATTGCCCAACAACTGCACTCTTCCGTACCTACTCAAGGGAAATGAAAATGTGTCCACACAAGAACACGGGCATGAACGTCCACAGCAACATTATTCACAATAGCCAAAAAGCAGAAGGGACCCATGTGCTCATTAGCTGACGGGCAGACTGAAGGTCTACCCGTTCAATGTTACATTACGCATCAACAAAAAGGAATAAAGCACACACAAAAACGTGGATGAACCCTGAAAATACTATGCTACATGAAAGAAGCTAGTTACAAACCATACAAATTAGGGGTTACCAGCACAGGGAGGAATTGAAGAAAATGAGGAGGGGATATTTTTAAGGTGTGAGTTTCTTGTTGAGGTATTGAAAATATTCTAAAATTGAGTGTGGTGATAGTGGTACAAATCCAAGAACGTTTTAAAAAACATGGTTATATACTTTAAATGAATGGGTGATTTGTATCTCAATAAAGTCGTTTTTTGTTTTTGTTTTTTTTTTTTAAAAACCTGGGAGCGCTAGAGATCAACCTCTGACATAATGAGTCCTACTGGACAAATTCCTTACTCTAACTCACTTCTCTAAATCTTTACAATGGCAATAAAATATTTATCTTAGAGGGCTGTTCTGGAGCTAAGCATAGCTGGTAATATACAGTGTTCTAAACATTGAAGGTGACGGTTAGAACGGTAAAACTCCAAAACGTAAGGTCTTAATTATCAGGAAAATTATCTGGGCACCAAATATTTACAAATGATACAAAAAAAAATCAGGCAAAGTATGATTTGCAAATATCACAGTTGATACATTTCTCAAAAACCAATAATTTTCTTCAAATACTTAAAATCCATCCTTCCCTGAGCTCATATACTAAAATTTTGAATGAAAAAATTATCAAAAACTAAGTAATTTCACATTATGTTTCTTAAAGTATAAAATTAAGATTCAAAACTTCCACTCTTTACTCTGAAGATCTTTCAGATACTAGAAATATTTAATTGGCAAATTACTTGCACATGCCATTAAGTGGTTAGACTGAATTTGTTTTTACAAATTCTATGGGCTCTCATTCCTGAACCTCTACCACGCTATAATCTGAAATCACCGAGGTCTTCACTTATGCAAATTTTAACTTGCCACATTTTGTTTCCATACAGAATAAGCAAATTAATGCACTTTAATTTCTAGAAGATTCACTTTATGAAGCAGCAAATCAATGAAAAAGAGTCTCCCATTAAAATAGAAAAAGATCATCAAGCTATATTATTTTAAACACTAAACTCTCTCTCTCTCCCGCTTTCACTGATTTTACAAATTCTGTTAATACAATAAACACAAAAGGGATGTTTGTACCCGAAAGTAACCCCTCTGGAGGCAAAGAGAGGGCTGGGGAACAGCCCATCACTTTATCTCTGAATGGCTTCAGGCTTTTTCTCTAAGGCAGGCTAAAGCCTCAGGAAAGTTGTGGTTTTGCTCTAAGGGAAGTAATATTCCACCCTGCTGATATGGTTAACAACAGCTTATAGGGCCATCCTCTTTTAAGCAGGGAGAAAAAGACAAATTGTTGAATTCTAAGTTAAATAACATAATGGAGTAAGTGGATGCAGGCCCGTCGCTATCTACTGCCATACGCTCCAATATCAAGGTTGCCATTTCAAACTCTTTTGACAAGTGCCTTTTTATATTAATCACAGTTAAGGGTCTGAAGAGGAAAGAAGTATGCTGGCTACAATTCAGACTCGCTCAAGGAACTTCTAGAGGGAAAATGGTTGCCATTAAAACGGAGTAAGTAGAGCCTAAGTACTTCACATTAGAATTGAGTTCTCTATAAGCCCCTGAAAACTTTTTCTTAATTATTATTCTGGACATGTAGGTACAGTAGTGATCTGTAGCTTTCAAAAAATGAGCACACGCAGAGTCCAGCTGAGCCAATACTATACTGCAGTCACAGATGGTGTTGGCATATGTGAAAAATAAAAGCTAACTTAAAAGTCTTCCAGTTCTATACCGAGAGAGGTATGGGACTACCCTGATTTGAGAGGTAGTGGAGAGGTATGGAACTACTTGAGGTCATGTGGCATCCTAGAAAGGATACCGTCCTCCTGGAGCCACAGGACAAAGCTGTGGTTCCTACGAAATTAGTCACCTTTCCCCCCTGGGTATGTTTCCTCATCCATGAAAGAAAGCCATAAATTACACCAGCCATTGTTCAGCTGAAGTATGAGGTATGTTCCCTTGGAGAGTTTGTTTAAAACACATTCCCAAGCCCCACGCCCCAAAATTCTGAAGCAGATGAGATGGAGCCAAGGAGTCCACAGTTGTAACCGGCATCCCCACACCACTATTATACAATGAGAACACATGGTCTGCTTCATTGATAAGGATCCCTCCTATTCTAAAACCTGATGGATCTATAAATCCCCAAGATTAATGCGCTGGTTAAGTGATCACAGTGAATGCGAGCTAGCAACGAAAATGTCTCAAGGAGGGCAGATATTTAATATAAGATATTAATCGCCCATCACATGCATTAACTAAATTAACAGCGGAGGCGCCAACCGAAATGTTTTCAATCTATCTGCTAAAAAAAATGTTTCCAATGGGGTAGTGTAAATCATCAGGCACCTTTTATGATAGCAAAAGTAGGTCCATTAAAATGATGTTTGAAGGCACAAAGCAGACTGTGATCACTCTCCAGATGCGTAAACTTGCTTTAATCATCTGGTGTGTGCTAATTATTATCAACTTTCATCAGCACTGAAGAACATAACCAAAAAACTCCAATGCTTTAAAAGTCTTAAGACGCTACAAAGAATCCTAATTCATTCTCTAAATGCAAGCATAATATCTGTATTATTAAAAAAAAAAACAATTTCCTAAGCTAGTTTCCTTAGATGGATGTTATCAAAAATAATTTTCTTGCAAAAGCATTAACATACATTTAACCCTACTTAAATGCTTCAAGAGCAGATGTACTACAAGTGTACACCCACAGTGATCCCCTATTAGTATAAAACTGTTTTATTTCAATTAAAATGTCTAAGTATCCACCCCCAACATATACCTAAACTGTAATTTTCTCTGAGAACTTCCAATATGTTCTTGATTTTGTTTCCTTTATCAACCTATCAGAGCAAAAACTGCCTTGCAACTGTTGGAAGAAATCAGTCATTAAGCAGCAAGATTACAGCAAATTTTCCAATTTAGAAAAACTGTATTTTTTATCTCTGTCTTCTACTGAAAGAATAATGGTATAATTTTACTATTTTTAAATGAGCAGTACAGTTTAAAATAGTCCAATTTTCCTGAGGTCCCAAGTTTGAGGATTTTGTGGGAAGCTTTTGTTCTCTCCACCTTTCTTTCCTATGCATCAGTTTTCCTGGCCCTCTATCGGACACACACACATACAGGAGGCCTGCCCCCACCAGCCTCTCCACACCCTGACAGTCTTCGGAGGAACAGTTACCCTTCAGGCACTAGTTAACCAAGGAGTGGCTCCACAAGGTTATCCCGATTTACTCTCCAATTGACATTCTTCTACCCTCTCAACAGGCTGGCCTTTTTTTTTTCCCCCTCCCTATTTTTAAAATGGAGTGATGAAGTAGCAAAAAGTACAATATTTTAGCCATTTGAGCATGGACAATTCTCAAATTATCCCACCAACTGGAAGTGCTCTCTGATACTACTATCTTTCAAAATTGAAGCCATTATGGTCAATCGTGCAAATCCGTATTTAGCTTTTCGTAAATAGTGGATTTTTGACCCAATGAACTGGAACAGCTTCTGAACCGTCTCTTGGATCTCTGAAAAGACACTCAGACCCGGGCATGCCACAATTCTTATCAATGTTGAGATAACTTCCTTTCAAAACTCATACTGTTCTTATTTGGAATTCTTATTCTCTGTTAGAATGTGAGTGTAAATAAGAAAATATGCTTGAGCCCCCCTTGTGAAAGCAAATCAAATCTACTGTAGGGCAGTAAGTTTCTCTCACCAAAACAACACATTATTTGTGTGAGAAAACAAAACTGCAATCAGTTTGAACAAAGAACTTTCCCCAAATCATGCTCCTTCCTACTCTTACCATTTTTCTCCTCAGTTATCTTTTTGATTGTTTTATTTCCTGAGTGCCTTTACAAAGATAATGAACAACCTTCCTTCCCAGTGAGCTGAAGTTTGCCCTCTTCCAATTGAATACGACATACCTCTAGATTTTTATATTTAATATTAAATTTGGGCGACCCTTCGGTATTTCTCATTTCCAGACTTTTAACTCTCATCTTTTTCTGTGACCTGAATCAGAGTGACTGAAACAGGTGTTTCCACATATTTCCTCATTTCATCTAGGCCGCTCATTTTCCCAAAGTATGCCAATTTCATTTTCGTCATAGCAGGTGTTCCTGGACACAATCTAACTTGAACCCAGAAAACTCCTCCAAACAACAATATCCATGTCAGAGAATTAACCAGCTGAAAAGGACGAGCTTAGACTTAAGAATTAAGAATTAACTAGCTAAGAAATCGCCTCAGTTCTGTGGATTTTGTTTAGTGAAACACACACAAAAGAAAGATCTGTTCCAGTAGGTTTGCTAAATGCCAGTTTAAACAAAATTAAAGAGATTTTTTTTTTTGCAAGACTTCTCAGAGTCTTAATAGACTCCAAGTTTCAGGCTTTAAGATTCTCTCTCAGAACAGTCTTTTTTCACACACCGCTTGTTAACATAAACAGGAAACAGTACTCTAAAATTTACACTATCTTTCAATAGTGAAGATTAAAGGACAAAAGGCCAGTATAGTTTCCAATAAAGGGCAAGACAGGACTAGTTTCTTCTGGACTCCAGGCCAACTGGCAGTGCGGTGGTAGCAAGCCAGTCCAGGCCTCCCAATGTAATACTGGATGTAGACTGGTTTCTTCTACTCCAGATTAATGAAATTCAGAACCAGTTCCCTTTCTGAATTCCTACTAGCCAACCAACAGCTATTTCTGTATTTTTTTTTTATAATTCATTAGTTATTCTGTATCTATTTCAGTTACAGAAAGATGTCTTTTCCAATCTGTCTCTTGTACTACACATGGATTGTCTGGTGTCCTTTACTTCTGTATCTATCCAAAATCAAAAGGCATCTAGAAACTGATGATTATTATATTTTCAAGTCAAACATAAACTATGCTACAGTTGTTTTTAACAGCAATGCAGGTAAAGCCTTTTATGTCTACTAGTTCAAAAGCCCCTCTCCCTAAGAAGCAGCTTTTATCTCCGGCAGATCCCCAAGCTCTTCGAGATTTGCTAAAACCAATTATGATTTTTCCTCAGGAAAAAAATGCTCATTTTTTCCAAATTATTGCAAACAACTGCAGCCCTTATGGACTCTCTGACACTTACTTAGGCAAATAGTTAAGAACTTATTCTTTAAAGTTCAATTAAAACCCGCAAAACCTTCCCCTCTACACACACGTACCACCACTACCACCAACACTAGGATAATGAAACCGACTTGCATTCATATCCTGGGAATAACTTTAAAACTGCACATAATATAAACTTCATGAATTTTTTTCACTATTGTGAAAAAAAGTAAGTCAAAAAAGAGAAATCATGTAATAGCATTATCCTTCTTTTTTTATTATATCATAGCTGTGTACATTAATGCAGTCATGGGGTATAATAGCATTATCTAAATAATGCAGACACAATATCTGCAGATGCATCAGTAAGCAGGGCTAGTTAAAATCTTAAACAGACATTATAAGACGGATCACGGTACACAGGCCAAGCCTTTCAGATCAATAGTTTCATTAAACACCCACACAATTTCCACTGGAAATGCTCTGCTCCCCTCAGCAGCATTAAACAAGAAACCTGATAAAATGAAAGTGTTTGCATCAACCTGTCCTTACGCCAGGCAAGCCCTTTCAAACCGCAATTTTTTTCAAACCTCAATTTTCAGCTCCTCCACTCAAAAATCGGACACTCATCTGCCTGCTTCACAAGGATACCATGAAGCCTTGCCAATGACCAGAGGCACATGTGTCTCTGGCTTTGTTCCACTCCAGTCAATTAAAATAAAATCATCTCTTCCAGGCATCATCTTGATCCTGTCCCTGTCCTCCAAAAAAGCTGTGGTGACTCCCAGTTGAAAAAAATCTTACTCAGGGGAGCCTTGCAGTTGGTACGCCATATAATGGTAACTACTTCCCAAGTGCCCATGCGTCTTTTGAAAAAAATTTGAGATTTCTAGGGTATGTACATTTTGGTTACATAAACTGCTTTTGTACACTTTAAGTCAGAGCTGTAAGTGCGCCTTTCACTGAGAATGTGTACACTGTACAATTAGGTGTGAGCCCATGTCTCTTAAGCTGTACCCCTTGATCTTGGGTCTCCTCTACTGTGGATGCCCTGTATCCTCAACCTGCATAAAGACCACCTCCCCACCCCTCTTTACCATGCTGTGCTTCACCCCTCCATTCAGAACTCTGTTCGTGTTGAAAGATAAAGCTTTTCTTCCCTGGTAGTACAATGATCAGGGAGAGAAGGGGGAAAAGATTAAAAGAGAAAGAGATAAAGCTTTTCTGGGTAAAGCCCACATCATGTGCATTTCGAGTTACCCAGACATAGGTGTAATCAAGGCAACTTTCTATGTATACTGACAACTCTAATCCAGGTACTTTCTCTTCCTGATAATAACTTTCCACCACAGTGAAACAAAATCTTAATTATTGATCTTCACCTCTTCTTTAAATACTCCTAACCTCTGATATACCCTGAGACCATATTAAATCCTCCTAACCTCTGATATACCCTAAGACCATAACAGATTAACTGATTTCCCTCTAGATTAGGAAGGGCTCACCCCACAAGCACAAATATAAACACCACCAGTGGGGGGCAGTGTGGCATAGTGAATAATAGCCAGCCCAAATCAGGCTGTGGCCAAGTTATTTAACCTCCCCTTATTTCTTCATATTAAAATAGTATTGATTTCCCAAATGACAAGTATTAAATAATAAATTACATATAAAGTGCTTAGCCCAGTGGATGGTATACAGTAAGTGATCACCAAACATAAAGATAAAAATGACAGTTACCTGTCTCATGTAAAATCACATGTCATAAGAGCAGAATAAGACCAATGGCTTCTGCCTGGTCCTTCTTCCCTTCCTTTGACCCTCTCTGATCCCACAGCCAATCAGAGGCCAAGTCATACAGATGCACTCTCAGGAATAGTGATGATGGTGATGCCAGTCCAAGCCTGCAATGCTCCCTGCCTAGACGGCTGCTGCACTTCGCAAGTGGTCATCACCTCCACATTCCCCCGGCTCCATCCCTTCCTGCAACACACACACCACACACCATGCCAGTTCAGTACTGACAGCCCCTCGGCCACTCCTCCAGTCTGCTCAGATAGCTTCTATCCCTCCCACTAAGCTTATATACCAAACACATTCTACCCTTAGAATCTGGGATGCTCTACTCTCCTCTACCTCACATATATAAACACATACAGACGCAAAACCAATTTCCTCACTTCTTCCAAAAAAAATTTTTTGGTGGTAAGAATACTTAAGATGAGATCTACCCTCTTAATAGATTCCAGGTGTACTTATAACAGCAGTGTTAACTCTAGGTATATTGTATAGCAGTCTCCAGAACTTTCTTATCTTGCTTAACTGAAACTTCATGGTTGTTGGTTAGAAATGCCCCCCTCCCCTGACTGCCACCACTCTTTGATGCTATGAATTTGCCTACTTCAGCAGAAGTGGAACCATGCAGTATGTGTCCTTCTGTGACTGGCTTATTTTGCTCAGCATGGTGTCCTGAAGGTTCGTTCATGCTGTCACCTATGGCAGGATTTCCTGATTTGTGGCCAGATACTACTCCACTCTATGTATGTACATTGTCCTTGCTCATTCATCCCCAAATGGACATTTACTTATTTCTACATCTTGGCCATAGTGAACAATGACACAGGGACTATGAGAGTGCTAGTGTCTTTTTCAGGTCCTGATTTCAATTCTTTTGGATAAATGCCCAGAAGTGGGACTGCCAATCAAATGGTACTTCTATTTTTAATGTTTTGTTTTAACCTCCAACTGTTTTCCACAATAACAGCACCAAAACTTTTACTATCTGGTCCTTTAAGCTCCCCACCAATGATGACGCAAAAAAGTACTTTAAAAAAGGGGCAGGGGATTATACAGACATTTAAACCGTGTAAATTTTAAAGAGACAAGGCCTTAAATCTCATAAATTAAAATCTTTATAATCTCCTCACATAATAGCATGAAGATCTATAATTAATACAATGGCACTCCAGTATTTCTGTCCTTCGGTAAAATAATTAGACAATCAACAAATATTTTCGCTTTTCTCTTCACACTCTCCTTGGCTTCGATGTGATTTGTACACCCTTCCCTACCACTATCTAACCAAAGTTTGGCCACAGCAGTAGGATTCCAAATCACAGAATTCTGAAGTTTCTTTCCATTTATGCTATTAGTATGTGGTAACATAACAAATAGATTTATAAATTCATGACTTCAAAAAAAGAATGCTTCCTCATCATCTCAGATATAGAATTCAGCTCACATTCCTACTGCCTGTCTGCCAGGCCACACCACTGACCCCTCCCAGCAGTGGTCCCATCTGCAGGACGGACGATGTGCACTTGCATCTCTGGATGACCAAACAACACAGATGTGTTCCTTTTCCCATTTCAAAATTTTAGTCTTCACCGACTCAAAATTTCCCGTGGGTGAGGCAGGCAGACTAATGTTTGTTGCTAAGTAAGCTTTTATTTAAGGAATAAAATAAGGCAGTAAGGAATTTACTTACATGCGTAGATATATACAGAGATACTACACATACTCAATGCACTAACACTCAAAAGCTCAGCAGGATGTTTGTGGAAATTAACAACTTATCAAAATTGTTTTGATAATGAACAAGGCTGGGAATAGTCAAGATAATCTTGAAGAAAAAAATTAAATTGGAGAAATAATATATGACTTATAAAGCTGTTAATTAAGATGATATAGCATTGATAGAGAATATATAATTACTGATTTACGAAGCAGTGCCACTGCAGTGTAATAAAGAGAGACCCTCTTAATAAATGGTGTTGGGTGAACCACATGTCATTGGGGGAATAGGTCAGGGAGGAATCTTGACCCCTATCCACCTAATGTCATGTGAAAATACATAAAGAAGTTCTGGAAAGACTAAAAACAAAATTTGAAAGGAAAACAAATTTCTAGAAGATGATACAGGAGCATAACTTCCTGATCTTAGGACAAGTAAAGATTTCGTAACAGAAAAAAACTACCTACAAAAGAAAATGCTGATAATTTCTACCACATTAAAATCAGAATCAGGATTTCACTAAATGAGTAAGTGACTTCACTAAAAGTGCAAATCACAGAGCAAAGCCATTTATGGAACACACAGCCTACAAAGGTGATCTTGTATCCAGAAAGCAGGCATGCAACTGAAAAGGGTATTCAAATGGCCAATGAACATGAAAAAAAAAAAGCTAGATGACCCAGCAGTAATCAGAGGAATGAAAATTAACATTACATAGTGAGATACCACTAACTGACGGGTAATAATAAATGTTGGCAAGGATAAGGAATAAATGGAACTCTCCAGCCATTATATACTCAAAATAATTAAAAATAAAAAGAATTTCAATTGAAAAATGCAACGCTCCTACCGATGGTATGACTATTAATTGATACCACTACTTTGAAAAAGTTTGGCAAGATCTGGTGAAGCTACATACACGCATTCTCTATAATTCAGTAATTTGCTCCTAGAAATGTCTACCTATCTCCCCCAATATGTAAAACAATTTTGAAAGAACATTATTTGCAATAGCTTAACCTAGAACTGTCCCAATTACCTATCAACAGTATAGAATGGATAAATTATCAGAGGAAAGAAAAAGAAAAAAGAAAAAATGTACACAACATAGATGAATCTCAAAATTAACATGTTAAAGAAGCCAGATCAAAAGAGTATATTCTGTACAGTTTCACGAATATTAAGTTTAAAAACAGGAAAAACCAACCGATGGTGGTTAAGGCCAGGTATTACCAGAGGTGGGGTTGGGGTGACTGGGAAGAGCCTCCTGGACTGCTAGTACAACTCTCTCTCTGATCTGGATGGTAGTAAACAGGTGTATACACACTGCAAATACTCATCAAGATGGACACTTCTTTTCTTTTTTTTTTGAGACAGAGTCTCACTCTATGCCCTGGGTAGAGGGCCATGGCATTATCATGCATGGTTCACAGAAACCTCAAACTCTTGGGCTCAAAGAGGAGGCTGATCCTCTTGCCTCCACCTCCCAAGTAGCTGGGACATAGATACCCACTACAAAGCCCAGCTAGTTTTTCTACTTTAGTAGAGACAGGGCTCTCACTGTTGCTCAGGGTGGTCTCAAACTCGTGAGTTCAAGCAATCCACCCGCCTTGGCCTCCCAGAGTGTAGGATTACAGGTGAGCCTCTGCATCTGGCCAAGATGTACAATTTTGACTTGTGCCTTCTTCTTCATGCATATTAGACTTCAAAGTATACTTAAAAAAATGAAAGTGAAAAAAAGGCACTGTCATATTAAATAGGTTAAAAATGCAATGAAAACATTTAGAACAATTTTCTTTTCCACACATACAGAATCAAAAATTATTAACTAGAATTTATCACACACACCAGCACACTGTCATACACCTACTGATATCTGAAAACACTTATTGCTCCTAAACATTGGGTACTAAAATAAGAACACATGGTAAAAGCAAGAATACTAGAGATAAGTTTTCCCTCAAAGGAAATAGGAGAACCTAAGGAACCAGACACTGAGGGAACAAAATTGGCCTAATCAAGATCTTTTCACTGCAGCAAACACAGAGCGCTCCAGACACGAAAATATGGGAAATGTAAAGAAGGCCCCAGAGGACACAGGGCAAGGGGCTTCCAAAATGTGACCCTTCATTACCTGGCCCTTGTGCCATCTGATTTTTCTTTTCTTTTTTTTTTTTTTTTTGAGACAGAGCCTCAAGCTGTCCCCCTGGGTAGAGTGTCGCGGCATTACAGCTCACAGCAACCTCCAACTCCTGGGCTCAAGCGAGTCTCTTGCCTCCGCCTCCCAAGTAGCTGGGGCCATAGGCGCCCGCCACATCGCCCGGCTATTTTTTGGTTGCAGCCGTCATTGTTGTTTGGCGGGTCCGGGCTGGGGATTTGAACCCGCCACCTTAGGTGTACGTGGCTGGCGCCTTAGCCGGTTGAGCTACAGGCGCCGAGCCGGAAGAAGGGGTTTTAAACACCTATCTTCAACTCAGCAGAGATGGCACTCTGGGACCACATAGGGACTCTGCCACTTGAGAGCAGGGGCCTAGGCCCAGCAGGACCACCAGACACAAACGGGGCTGAGGAAGTGGAACAAAGCGAGCATCACCATCCTTCAGTCTAAGGAAAGGGACAAACCTTGGAACTAAGAACTCTTCCTACTTTCTCCCCTTGAGGAGCCACACTGCTGGACCCTGTCTTCGATGACTTCCTAAGGGCCCCTACCTGCCCAAGTGGCTCAGAAACAATGCCCTGAGCCTGAGCTCCTTTGACTCTTGGGGAGGATATTCCAGTCTGCTAGGGGTAGGAGCTGAAAAGGGTTGAGAGGCCAGGACACCTGGTGGAAAGGGGTACCAGCCTTGGCCTGAAGCAGTCACAATCTAGGTGATGTTACTCTCATCAACACTGCCAACCCGACCTTGTCACCCCCAGGGTGCCATGGCCACTTACAGTGGCTGGATGACTAAAGGGCTTGTCTCGGGGAGGTCTACCACCCCACCAAGACCCATCCTGCACAGTTCCTCCAGGGTTTGGGCTAGAGACAGCCAACTGTGTACCCGCCTCTCTCACCAGCTCTGCCTGAGACCTGCGGCCACCCCCCAGCACTGACTCATCCACCTGGGAGAGTAATACAGCATTAATTTCTTGTGTCCTGGAATTGGGAGGCTTCTGAGAAAGGCAGAGGATAAACGTGGCCCTGTATGCTCCCAGGAATGGCAAGAACCACTCCCCAGAAATGCCTTGGACTACCCTTTTGCATTTCCCCAGAAGGAAATGGGGTTAATAAATGGGACATCCTATTTTGAGCTCTGGGTATATTACCAGTCACAGAACATTAGAGTTAGCAGAGGCCTTTGAGCTCAACTTTCCAAGCCCCTCACTTTATAGATGAGAAACTGAAAGACCACAGAGAGTTAGGGACTTCCCAAGGTCACACACAGCACTTAAGTGATGGGGCTAAGACAAGAACTTGAGTCTCTCACCTTCCTATTCAAGGCTCTTTGTCTATCCAGAGGCCTGGCTAAGAAGGTGGTTAAGGCCAGTGGGGTGTGAAAATTCTGCTTCAAGGGGATTGGTATGGTTAGGTCCCAGTCCAAGGGACAGGCAGATTCCAGGAGACATCCAGTCCTTCTTTGCCTTCTGAGCCTAGCTTCTGCTGTGACCTCAAAATGCAGTGCTAGCTTGAAGACCCCAGTGCCCACCACCCTTACTCCAAGAAAAGAAGCCAAAGCCAGAACAGATTCCCCAAATCCAGGTAACAGTGGCAGTATGACCAGAAAACCCCAGAGCCCATGCTTTGACAGGTGGCCCTCCCCTGGGAGCAGTGGGACAGGCATCTTGAAGGGCAATGTCCCCGGAAGCTCCCTGAGCCTGTTTTCTGTAGTTTACAGTTAGAATTCTGTTTTGTTATGGTTTTTTAAACTTTTAAGTCCTGCTCCATTTTCCTGGGCAGGTTTGTGTTGATGTTTACCTGTTACAATTTTTAAAAAATGTAAGCTCATTTGCCTTCTCCCTGTCACCCCTAAACCCATGTCCCAACCCACCCCCAGGACAGCTTCTCTGGAGCTGGCTGATCAAATCCTCCTCACCTGTTCCCAACTCCCATATGCAAGGGTGCTAGGGGCTCAGGCGTGTGACCATTCTTCCCTAACAGGGACCCCAAACTTGGTCTAGCGTCCTTCCTGGTCCCTGTTGGCTTTGATTTGGCCTGCCTGGCTCTCTATCAGAAAGAAGATGCTGAAGGAAACAAACCTCCTTCCAAGGCTTAACTGATTCTTTCCCCACTGCCTTGGGCTGCAGTGGGGGACAGGTGTCTAACTGTTGGGCTGGGGCAGATGAGCTGGTAAATTGGAGGCCATAGCCCCTAAGCTAGCTTGAGACAAGATACTTACTCAGGACTAAGTACCTTAATTCTCAGGAGGTCCATTCAGAAGGGGAGGAAGGCAGACCTGTTGGTAGACACAGAAAGGGTTTTTAACCAGGAAAACCTAACTGCTGTCCTGGCAGACTGAGGAACGTGGAACTATACGAAAACTACACGTTCCTGCAATCTATAGATTTCAGGTAGAGTACTAGCCAAGGTTTATTAGGTGGTAGGTGACTTGAGAACATGCAAGTGTGTAAAGTGGAACAGCCTCTTGCTGGGGTGGCTGGTACATGTGCTTACTCAGAGAAGTCTAGGTGTCTTCCAGACGTCCTCCTGCTCAAGGTTCTCTGACTTTTGTTTTCTCTGCTTAATTGGGCTGGTGGGGACAGGGAGCATGGCTCACTTTCACTATGGTCAAGACTCGATCTGGATTCTCACTTCTCTGACACACCAAGCCCAAGGAAGTTACACCGGGTACTCTGTCCCACAGCTTTGTGGCCAAAGGACTAAGGGCAGAGACAGCCTGCAAACACCTCTTCAGGCCCCAGGGAGACGAGTGCCCTCCATTCTCCATACACTTGGGCTTAGCCTGCAGAGCGCTTCGCTCCTTGCCGTGGCTGCTTGTCCTTGTTGCTTTATCAGTCCAGATGTATACCCCACCCTCATGGGAGGGCAGCTCTCTCCAGATAGAGTCTTAGGGGCCAGCAAGTTAAGATTATCTACTTTCATTCAGGGCAGCAAAGATACAGATGGTGCCAGTGAGTAGCAAGGCCATGGGGATAGGGAGGAAGGGTGGTATCTTTCTCTTTTGATAAAGTAACAATAGAAGAGAGCAAGATTAGATAACAACAAATAAGAGAAACTTATGCAATGTGATCCTAGAATAAGGAAAAGGTTTCTTTTTTAAGGACCTTTGAGGAATTTTGATAGCTGCTGACGTGGGGTCTAAGATAGGTGAAGCTGTGACCAGAGGCGTGGGAGAGGCTCCCAGTGTCCTTCGGGGCTGCGATTCTTAGAATCAGAAAGTGTTTGGCACAGGAGTCTTGGAGATCCCATCTGCTGAAGTCCCTGCATCTTAAAGGAATTCATCAAGGGGTAGGCTCACCAGAATTCTGGCTGCAACCCATTGCTCTTCCCAGTGTATGCAGCATCTTAGTAGTCCCAAGAGCCCAAGTTGGCCAAAAATGTTTAAACCCTTTCATCTCTTCCCCAGCTACAGAGGAATCTTCTCTTCCTGGGTTCAGAATGGGACTGCCAACTGGGCTGTGTTGGACAGAAAGCAGTATCCTCATGCCTGTGGTGCTCTCTCTGGGCCAGACCTAACCTGGGCTTCATCCTGGGCATGAAGGGGGTTGCCAAAGAACCTTCTGGAGTAGTGGGAAAGGGATTTGATGGCCATTTTTCTAAGGGCCTTTAAAGAGCTCCATGGAAACAGGCACCTGGTAACTAAAGCATCCCCCCATGGACTTGTATATATGGTCGTAGGCTCTGGGAAGGCAGGATAACAAAGGAAAACTGGAGAAAATAAAAATGGGTCAGTTTCACCCCGGGCCCCAAGCCTTTGGCAATTAGTGCCCTTCAATGGGGTTCATCCTACCTTGGCCCCAAGACCTATCCAACTTACCCACCACCCCATCCAGGGCCTACACAGTTTAGAGAGGCTCACAGCTCAGCAAGTGCTCAGGCTTCTCTGGACCAGTGACTTAACTTGACCAGTATTTGTTAAAATGGAACCACTCCCACTGGCCTATTGTTTCTGTCTTGTACTTCTTGTAATGCTAGTTATTTATTGACTCTGGTAGCAGGCAGTTCTTAAATAAAGATGGTTTTTCAACCTGTTGAGGCAGCTGGCACCAGCTGTGGGTGTTTCCATCCATTCAGGCTAAAGCATACTTCCTTCTCCTGTTCTGTAACTCCAGAGGTTTTTCTCCAGTACTTTCACACTTCACACAGTCAATTCTAAGTTACAACATATAATCCAAATTGCTTCATTCAGTCCTGGGGTGGGGGAAATTAGGCCAAGACATTTTAAGGCAGAGCACGAGCAGTCACTATGCTGAACAGGCTTTAACCCAGCGGTGGTAAACAATGCTTGTGTGATGGTACTGCTTCACGGTTCCCCAATTTTTTTAAAGACATTTAAGGTGCTGACTCAATAGTCCTAAAAGGCTGCTTTCTACAGCAATACTAGTGACCCCCAACTCTGAGTCTCTACTCTCTGCTCACAGCAACCAAAAATGTTTGAATTACTAGTCAGTTTCCAGCCACAACACTGTCACACATTCAACAACCATCGATCAGACTTTTCTTTACAGATGACATGTGTTTGAGAATTTCAGTGCGAGGTGGGGAGGGCTCCACACCAGCTGTGCTTTTTGGGCGGGCGGGGGGGAAGATGAAGATGAGGGAAGGCCCTATTACTCAGTACTAAGCAATCTGCCCTGGGCCTGTCTGGCATGAAAAGCCCAGGCTGAGCGTGAGCCCCCAGAAGGGGCCCACACAGACACGAATATGATGCCACAGCAGGGGATGTGGGAGCACTGGTCACCCTAGAACCCAAATGTTAGTCCAGTCAGCATCACCTTGTCCCTCCAGAGGCAGATTATGAGCACAGAATTCAATGAACTGAATTGGGTTTTTGTCTTAACAATGCATGTAAGGGTCTTTTGTTCTCTTCCTGCTCAATCCCTTCACATCCTCAAAGTCAAAATTCATGAACCCACCAACACACAGCAGGTTACAGACCCAAAGCTGCGTAATAGTCCATCTCACACTAGACTACTGGCTTGCAAACGAATCCCGGAAAGTTATTTAGCTCTTCTTGGGTCCCAGTCTCTCTATCTGTAAGGCAGGAAACAGTACTCCTCAGTCCTCCTCCCTCCTCAGGCATGTAATACTGAGTTTATTACACGTGAAGTAAGATGATGCTTTCCTAGCTGCTGCACCTGGCTTCTTTAAGGTAGCTTGCTTAAAGTACAGCTGCCTCCTGAAAGCTTCAGCAAATTGTCCCATAGCGAACTAAAATGTATCTTTGGTAAGTGCATCCCAAACTTGTGCCCAGTACATCAGTTTACAAAATAGTTTAACCCTCCAGATCTCACTGGATCCTCCTATTCATCTGTTTCAAAGTCAGGCTACAAAAGGGTCAGTTAGCTTGCTCCATTACATAGTTGGTAGCAAAACCAAGATCAGAACCCCATTCCTTCTGAAATCCATTTCCTCTGGGTAAGGGTATATATAAAATTCATGGTATTTTCAAATACAAGAGCCATAGTAAGGATGACTAAGATGATTCACTACGCATGGTCTTGGCTATAGATCAGAATCACCTAGAAAACGTTTAAAACCAAAGATTCTTTGAATTCATGATTTATATATATCTAGGACACTGAAAGGCCTTAGGAGCAGCAACTCTGCAGTTGCAATGGGAACATCTGCAGCAGGCACCCTGGTTTCTAAACACTATTCCCCACACTAGAGGTTCCTTGAAGAAATAGCAGATTCAGGTTTGGGGCAAAGAAAGTCCAAATGTGAACCTGAGATGGCTTATTGTACTAGAAAGCAAGAAAATGCTCTAATTCAAACAGGACTAAAGCAAAAGGACACAAAAGCTGGTTTTACTGGCCAGACTTGGGGACAATTTGAACATCAAGAAAATGACTCCCTCTGGGCACAGTAGCTCACGCCTGTAATCCTAGCACACTGGGAGGCCAAGGCAGGTGGATTGTCTGAGCTCATGGGTTTGAGACCAGCCTGAGCAAAAGCGAGACCCCATCTCTAACAAAATACAGTTGGGGGTTGTGGTGGGTGCCTGTAATTCCAGCTACTCAGGAGGCTGAGGCAAGAGAATCAATTGAGCCCAGAAGTTTGACGTTGCTGTGAGCTATGACACCGTAGCACTCAAAACCAAGGATGACAAAGTGAGACTGTCTCAGAAAAAAAAAAAGAAAAGAGAGAGAGAGAGAGAATTACTATTACCGTTTTGAATCCCCAACACAACATGGAACAATGAATAAGGCAAGGACTATCAATGAATGCCAAAATGTTTATGTGAACATTTAATTAGGATTTTGGAAAATCAAATAATTAGATTCCAAAGGGGATAATATATATACACACACCTTTGGAGAGATCTAGCAGTCACCACCTTAACCAAATAAGCTTATCACCACCAATAGTGGGTCAACCTAACACTATGACCCTCCAGATGTGATGTTAAGCACATATTCCCACAGGCTCTTGTCCAGAATGTTTAATATTCATTCCTCATGCATCTAATCATGAGGAAATGACAAATCCAAACTGCAGGACACTATCTAAGACTACTGGACTAGCCAGACTGCTGAAGAAATTCAATGTCAAGAAAAACAAAATACAGATCTGTTGCAAAATAAGAGATTTATGAGAAATGTAACATATGAACCTTTATTTGATCCCAGATCAAAAATTAAATTAAAATGCTAAAATACTTTGAAAAGAGAATATAGGTTAATATCCCTTACCCAGAAGTGTTTCAGATTTTTTTGGATTTTGGAACACTGCACTATACTTATGGGTTGAACATCCCAGGTCCAAACAATCCCAAATCTGAGATGCTCCAATGAACATTTCCTTTGGGTGCCATGTCAGCACCAAAGAATTTCAGATTTTGGAGCATTACAGAGTGTGGATTTTCATATTTGGGACACTCAATTTGCATAAATTGTATATAAGATTAGGAAATTGTTAACTTTCTTAAGTATGATATTTAACTACACAGAATGTTATTAGGAGATGCGAACGTGATTTGGGAGTAAAGGATCACAATGTGTGCAACTAGCTTTTAGATCAGCGGTTCTCAACCTGTGGGTTCCGACCCACAGGAACTGTATTAAAGGGCATAGCATTAGGAAGGTTGAGAACCACTGTTTTAGAGAGGATTTACCAGCATCAGTATGTATTTAGAAAGACAACTGTGGGGCTCTGCACCCTAGCACAGTGGTTATGGCACCAGCCACATACACTGAGGATGGCGGGTTCAACCCCAGCCCAGGCCAGCTAAACAACAGCTACAACAAAAGATAGCTGGGTGTTGTGGTGGGTGCCTGAAGTCCCAGCCACTTGGGAAACTGAGGCAATAGGATTGCTAAGCCCAAGAGTTTGAGGTTGATGCCACAGCCTTCTACTGAGGGTGACATAGTGAGACTCTGTCTCAAAAAAAAAAGGGAAGACAACTATGGCAAATGTTAACTGATAAATCTTGGTAAAGGGTGGTAACCAAACATTTCTTTCAACTTTTTGATGGGTTTGAAATTTATTTTAAAAGTTAAAAGTATAGCTCGGCGCCTGTGGCTCAAGTGGCTAAGGCGCCAGCCACATACACCTAAGGTGGTGGGTTCGAATCCAGCCAGCACCCGCCAAACAACGATGGCTGCAACCAAAAAATAGCCAGGCGTTGTTGCGGGTGCCTGTGGTCCCAGCTACTTGGGAGGCTGAGACAGGAGACTCACTTGAGCCCGGGAGTTGGAGGTTGCTGTGAGCTGTGATGTTAGAGCACTCTACCCAGGGGGATAGCTTGAGGATCTGTCTCAAAAAAAGAAGTTAAAAGTAGCCAGCCCCAGCTCGGTGCCTATAGCTCAACCGGCTAAGGCGCCAGGGTGGCAGGTTCGAATCCCCAGCCCGGGCCCGCCAAACAACAATAACGGCTGCAACCAAAAAATAAGCCGGGCGTTGTGGTGGGTGCCTGTGGTCCCAGCTACTTGGGAGGTGGAGGAAGGAGACTCGCTAGAGCCCAGGAGTTGGAGGTTGCTGTGAGCTGTAATGCCATGGCACTCTACCCAGGGGGACAGCTTGAGGCTGTCTAAAAAAAAAAAAAAAAAAAGGTAGCCGGCTCCATATGCCAGAGCTGGAGGGTTCAAACTCAGCCCCAGCCAAAAACTGCTCCCCCAAAAAAGTTAAAAGTAAAGGAAATAACAGAGCTCCTTTGATCACTATCTAAACTGAATCAGCATCTTCAGGGTTGGGACTCAGAAATCTTTATTTTTCAAAAAGTCATCCAGGTGATTCTGACACAAGAACTGAACTACTGGCCTTTAGTTCCTGCTCTCTTCTTGTACTAGAGAAAAGTGAAAGAAAGAAAAGCTATAATTTTCTCAGTAGAACTAGTTCAGCTGATGGCCAACATGGTAGCTTTTCCTTGATGGTTCCACAAGCCAATTATCTCAGGCATAATCTGAATGGCCACTGAGCCTCTTAGGAGTAGATTTCCTATCGAGGAATAATGGTGCCAGTCCTCCCTTCGGGGTCTTGACTGCTATAAGAAACTAATACAGTTGACCTTTATAGCAACAAACTTCAGGGCACCAAAAAGCTAAAAGGGAGGGAGCAGGGAGCAAGTCAAGGACTGTCTGAATCATCAGGGAAACTGCAGATGAAGGAGCCATTGTTTTGCCAGGAAATGCACTTTAACACTGAACAGAGGGCTCACCTGGGGAGTACAGGGAGGGCAGACAATTTATTAACATTTAGTGACTTCTACATACCTGAGTCAGATGTCATTACTAACAACCTCTGCCACACACAGATAGCCCTCCCAACAAAGCAGACAATTTATTCAATGTCTGTTCTAAGAAACCCGAGGAAAATGAAAGCCAGATGAATTATAGGACAATTTAAACAAACCAAGAAATTTTAAACAGCAGAAAAGAAAAAGTTTAAATCTCCATATAACTATTGTGTATTATTTTATTGAAGGGAAAAAATACTTGCACTATAAAAGCTATTAATAACATCCTTCTACTTGAATACATTGCTCATAAAAGGGGAGATGCAGGTGGAAGGCATTCAAGTTGTAAAGCACAGAAAATGAATGCAAGCTGCATGTTAGAACTCTTCCCAGGAACAGGGGCAATGCCTACGGTTTCCTAAGGACTTAGAAGGCAGGGAAGATCAGGAAAAAATTCATCTGGGACACTAAGCAGTTAGAGATCTCTGACTGCCCAGAGCCACCACAAGGTTGCCCCCTCCACATCCCCTAGTCATCTTTTGGCAGTAGGAACCCTCCCTCTTAGCCACTCATTCCCCTTTAAAAAGTCTGGCTTCCTAAAAAGCAAAAGAGCTAGCCAGGCCTTCTGGAACAAGGTTTTTAAGCTCTGGAGGGTGTCATTACTAAAGGTCCCCCTCAGCAGAAGGCAGAAGGCAGAGCTCACCAACAAACCACCAACCACTCCACTGGTAATACCTATTGCCAAGGCTAATGCTACCTTCTTTTCCCACTTTGGGTGGTAAGGCTTGGAATAGTTGTCCAGATTAACTTCCAAGCCCTCATCCATTAACTTCTGATTCTCAGTAAGGGACTGATAGAAATTCAGGTTCACCAATTTAGGAGGAAGGACCCTCAGCCCAAAGTAAAGCCTCTTGACAATTCTCAAGCTTTTTAACAGCTGCACATCACAGCGGTATGTTCCCGCATCATACTCCTGAGCAGAAGGAAACTTCACAAAGTGGGTATTAACTAGGAAGGGTCTGAAGATCTCGTCATCAGTTGAGATGATCCCCCGAGCAAGTCTCCAAGTGAATCGGAAAGCTTCCTGTCCAACCTCCAGGATGTCTGGACTCAGACAGCTAAGCTCAAATTCCGTCCCAATGAGAATGGTGAAATGGAGCATCCCACAGATCCAGTTGGTCAGACATTCCAAGCGCTGAGACTTACACTTCCTTCTCACTCCATCAGGGCCCACCTCACAGACAGTTTCCTCCTTGTAGCCAAGGCCACAAGTGACAGTACAGGCTGTGGCATTGACAATAACTCTCCCCACAGCTTCTTGCAGCTTCTCAGGAATGGCCAGTGTTTCAAGTGTAGTCACCAACGCCAGGCTCCCAAGGATGGAACTAGTGGCCAAAACCTTCATGTCTTGCTAGGTATTTCACCACCCTCAGCCAATACCCCCAAGGTATTCCAGCTGATTCCTCTATAATATTGTAACTTGATTCCTTTGACGTGAGATATCCTTCAAAATCAAAAGATACGATGTGTGTATTGTCAATAAAACAGTGTAACTTAATAAAAGCCCAGTATGTATTAACAGGGAAGGCAGGAAAAAAATATGTTGTTGCTTTATTATCTATGGTCGTTAAAGACCACCGGGTCAGGCTCGGCCGCTGTAGCTCAGTGGCTAGGGTGCCAGCCACATATACCGGAGCTGGAAGGTTTGACTCCAGCCTGGGCCAACTACAACCAAAAAATAGCCAGGCGTAGTGGCGGGCGCCTGTAGTCCCAGCTACTTGGAAGGCTGAGGCAAGAGTATTGCTTAAGCCCAAGAGTTTGAGTTTGCTGTGAGCCGTGATGCCATAGCATTCTATCAAGGGCAACATAAGTGAGACTCTGTCTCAAGGAAAAAATAAAAAGACCACCTTGTCAGTCTTCAATCTTATCACATTTTTTAGTAAATTTATTTATTTATTTATTTATTTTTGAGACAGCGTCTCTGTTGCTCTTTGCAACCTCCAACTCTGGGGCTCAAGCAATCCTCCTGCCTCAGCCTCCTGAGTAGCTGGGACTAGGGGTGCCTACCACAATACCTGGCTAGTTTTACTATTTTGAGTAGAGACAGGGTCTCACTCTTGCTCAGGTTAGTCTTGAACTCTTATAGTCAAGCAATCCACCCACCCTTTTAGTGAATTTCCAAATTATCTCAAATACATAGTGAAGTTTACATTCTTCCTCACCCTTTTCCTTCCCTTCCAAACTATGGAATCTAAATGGAGGGTTTCATAACACCAAGTTAAATGTGAACAAATAAGAAAACAAATACTAAAATCTTTAAAAAATAAAAATAAAAAAGAGAGGTTTAAATAACCTAACTTATTCACTTTGAATGATCCTAAACCTTCTTAAAAAAAAAATTAAGAACTCTGGACTGGGAGGCAAGTGACTTACCATTCCTGAATTTCTATTTCCTCCTTTATAAATTAAGACCTCCTTGCCTATTTTAGGAAGGTCACTTTAAGCATCAAATGATACGCTGTACATGAAAACACTTTGTAAAGTGTGAAACACTGTTCATTCACATATAAGGGATTTTCAACAGAAATAAAAATTCATGAAGCTAACGGCCAAGATGACCTTTTCAAATGAGAATGTTTGAGGCTGTGTTAAAGGCAGCACCTCCCTCCCTTTTAGGCACTCTTGCTTCCCAAGGGTACCAAAGACACGTTGTGTATTTTCTGGGTGAGATTATGGACAATGCTCCCTGACTCCCCAGTGCTACAGAACAGAGGATCTCATTGCTCACTTAGGTCAAGGTTGCTAAGAAACAGCTATGATGTCAAAGATGGGGTTCTCAGTCACATAAAAGATAAATAGACACTCAGATTTGGCACTGATTAAAATAGAAGACTTTGTGAAACACCTTTTTCTTCTTCTTCTTCTTCTTTTTTTTTTTTTTTTTGGAGAGACAGAGTCTCACTTTGTTGTCCTCGGTAGAGTGCCATGGCCTCACACACCTCACAGCAACTTTCAATTCCTGGGCTTAAGTGATTCTCTTCCCTCAGCCTCCCAAGTAGCTGGGACTACAGGCACTCACCACAATGCCCAGCTAGAAATATCTTACTCTTTTTTTTTTGAGACGGAGCCTCAAGCTATCCCCCCTGGGTAGAGTGCCATGGCATCAGGCTCACAGCAACCTCCAACTCCTGGGCTCAAGCGAGTCTCCTGCCTCAGCCTCCCAAGTAGCTGGGACTACAGGCACCTCCCACAACGCCTGGCCATTTTTTGGTTGCAGCTGTCATTGTTGTTTGGCGGGCCCGGGCTGAGGATTTGAACCCGCCACCTTAGGTGTATGTGGCCGGTGCCTTAGCCACTTGAGCCACAGGCGCCAAATATCTTACTCTTCAGGAGACAATAAGCATTCAATGGATTTTAAACTATTTAATCCCCAAAAAGGCAATGAACTATAACTGTAACTTAGATTTAAAAAGATCCTTGGAAGGCAGGAACCTCCTGGCATGCATTTTTGTAACTTCCAGAATGGCTAGCACTATAGTCTCTTCAGGGTCATTACACAAATATACTGAGTTAAAGAATATGAATAGCAATCACTGCTGGGGGATCTTTTCGATTAACAATTTTGTGCTCAGATCATCTGTTTATAGTTTTGTCTACAGGCATAAATCAACACTGCCTGACCACCCCTACCCGCTGCAGATCTATATTCCACACAGATTTAATATCACCACAGTAAGCCACATTTTCCACTGTATAAAAGCAGAGCAGCTGGTGAGTCCCAGAAGTGAGCAGTGTTTACAAACAAACAGCTACACCTGTTTTTAATAAACATCCGATTTTATTTACAAAGCATTAAAGCTTCAGCAAGAAATACCCAAGGCTATGTCTCATCTTGTACAAAACTACAGAACATTTTAAAAACCCAAACAACAGGGGAGTGGGGAAGAGACAAAAAAGAAGAGAATATACATATATTGTACAAATCAAGAAAGTCAAACTGAAATGGATAGAAGGTTATAGGAGTTGAAAACAAATTTCCCAAAGCATAAATAATTATTAGGAGCTATTGCCAGAAACAATCTGACAGGGCTTAAGTGGCTTTTCTCAGTAGCTAGTTTAGGAGGTGGACATAGCATGAACATCCAAATGTACAGGCAGAGGAAACCACACACAGAAATAAGGCAGAAACCCTTGTATCACACAGTTTGCACACTGCTGCAGGGTAGAGTACAAAGAAAACTGGAATGGGTATGTCTATAAAACAAAACCATGTCAAGTGAGTCATCTATCAATCTCAACCACTGGTCTAACTCATACGAAATGCACAAAATGAACATCTGAGGAAAAAGTAATACCACCTAAAAGTACAGACATTTTGAAACTGACTCAGGGAGAGCTCTTTCTTCAACTACTAGTTGAAGAATATACTGGTGCTAAAAGATGGAATGGGAGAAAGAGGCTCTTACTGACGTGCTCTACTTTGATTTCTATCCTAAGATCTAAAGGTAATCAGTGTGTTTGGCTACCTATAGGAGCATCCACCAACTGACAAAGATTTCACAATAAGAACAATATTTAAATTCTTCTTTGAAAATACTGAGAAAATGATGATCCAAGTTAAGCACTTCTGGTCAACTAAAAGCTCTATTCAGGGAGGCTACTGAGTAGCTGACTTCCCCACTAAATTTTCAGTGAATTTCAAACACCTAATGTACACGTCTATCCAATCTTTCTATCTAAAGAACAGCAGAAAGCAGGAGGGGAAAAAGGCAAAAACAGAAAAAAACTAGCAACCTTTCACAGAAAGGAAGTGACTGAAAACATAGAAAAAGGAGTAAAGATACAAAAAGGGAAATATGCAATGACTAATGAGGATAGATTTCCACAGGCAATGATAAAAAACATTTCACCTTGATCTTTGACTTGAACTGTGTTGTTGCTGCTCTGATTTTGGACAGTTTTACCTTAGTCCTTGCATAGATTCCCCCACCCCAATAAAAAAGAAGCTTGTTGAGTGACACGTTGGTTTGTTTGCATCTCTGAAAGCCACCACAGATAAAGCAATATAAACTACTGATGATTCTTTACTAGAGATGGATAAAACTAGCTATCTTCAAAAACCATGATTTATGACAATGAACTGAGACTGAAGGGAAACATGCAATGAAAGGAAAACAGGAAAACCCTGAATCTCTTGCAGCCCAGCTTCTTGAGCAAAATGTGATATGGTAGGAAAAGGGAACCGTCTTATCTTTCTTGCCTTTCTGAAAATTTGAAATCATTCAAGCACTGTCTTTTCTGCCCATCCTTTGTATGCAATATAGAAATATAGGAGATATCTTGAGAGAAGATAAGTTTAAAAAATGAAAGAGAATTAGCAACAGAAGTTTCCCTGGGATATTGGTAGCAAAATTTCAGATATGAACAAGTCACTCAAGGACATGCACTGAGGATGGAAGGCTACAGGAGATAGGAAATGACAGTTAAACTGATGCTGGTATGATCAAGTTAGATGAGCAAAATGCTTTTCTCCAGCAACATAACTAAGCATCAAAGTTTAAATGAATCAAAACCCCTATTTGATATCTTCACAAATCCTCATTCCTGAGAGCCTATTTGGACTTTTGCTTGAAAGGGAAGGTAAGGGACATATACTCTTCTTCCATAATTCACTTCTTCATTCAAACATAAATTTCACTCCTCCCACCTCCTGGGTGGGAGGCAGAGGCCTTTGTTTTAAATTAAAGTCAATCTCAAATGACTGACCGCAGTGTCCAGAGGCCACATGATGGCAACGTGGAGAAGAACGAAGAACTTCAAGGGTCTTCATAACAATTCTGAAATTGCTCCTCCTGCTAAAGAGATTAGATACAAAAGTTTTCTTTTAGAATCTACTTAACTCAGTTATTTATAAGAACAGAAATAACGATGGATGTTGGATAATGCATTACAAGGACACACAAACCAAGAGTTTCCCCTTTATAAGAAAAATTAAAACCAACTCCAACTCCCAATTAGTGTTTATTGAAACAACAAAGAGTTCAAATTCTAAACCCCTATCCCCAATACTTTTCTTAATACTGCCCCAAAGGGTGGGGGTGGAAGGAGCCAAATGACCAGTGTTCTACATGTATACATTTTCTAAGCTGCTAACCATTCTCCAAGATGGTCACTAATAATGCTTAGCAACCCCCGAAGTGTAATAAGTAGAGGAAAGGAAATTCAGGGTACTACACCTTTAGCCTTTCATATAAAGACTATTAGTAACTAAATGATTAACAGTGAGCAAGAAACCCTTTTCCAACCACTGCTGTTCCTTTAGTGACTGACATCTTTATCACCTTAGAATCCCAAATATGGTGAAATTAAATAATATCCTAAATAGTAAAATCAAATGAACACTTCCCTGATTATTCCATAGAAGCTGTTCAACCTCTGAGGGACATCCTTAAATGGACTGCTGTGAAATATTAACTAGGAAGTGTAAAAAGAGAACAAGGTGAAGAAAATCCTCCCAAATGTCATTTGGAATGGGGGAGAACATGCCACTTAAAGGTAAAATGGTTTTTAAAAAATGGTCCAAATTATGAAAGCAAAATACTCTTCATAAAATTTTACTTTTAACATAATTTTTAAAGTTCCTGTACAAATGAAAACTGGCAATAAAAACATAATGATATTTGCTTGAAAGCACAATGAAATTATAAGATACTAGTACAATCTCTCTACTGAATGCTACAGTGTTTAAAATTGAATTTAAACTTTTTATAGTTCAGTAGATAAAAACAAAAGTTGAACTCACCCTTATTTTTCACATCTCTCCCAACATAAAACACATTAAGGAACCTCTTAAACTGATTAAAGAAAACCTCTCAGATATAGGTATCCACTACACAAGGCTGGATACCATACATTCACCTCTCTAAGGCTAGTATCACTGTTCCCACAGGTACCCTGATCAGTTTAGTTTTTTGTTTGTTTGTTTTTTATTGAGACAGAGCCTCACTTTGTCACCCTGGGCAGAGTGCCCTGGCATCAAAGCTTACAGCAACCTCAAATTCTTGGGCTCAAGAGATTCTCTTGCCTCAACCTCTGGCGTAGCTGGAACTACAGGCGCCCACAACAACACCCGGCTATTTTTTTGTTTAGTTTTGTTTTGTTTAGCAGGCCCGGGCTGGGTTTGAAACCACCGGCCCCAAAGCATGTGGCCAGCACCCTAACCACTGAGCTATGGGCACTCAGACTGATCAGTTTACACAGTTCAAAAATGAATACAACTTTGCCATTTTAAGCCTAAAATCATGATAGGAGAAAAGTGGTTTAATCACAAATCAAGCACATTAATAATGGGTGCTCAAGATGACTGATAAGCCACCTTACATAAGATCAGCTAAGGGCAGATCATGTTTCTATACCATCTTGCTCTTGTGAATAAACTAAAGAAATAAAAGCAAAGGAACAAAAAAAAGAGGACTTGTTGAGGCAACAAACCAAAACCAGAGCAAGCAATATCATAAACAAGGTAAGACATACAAAAATAGCAACACAGAAGACCCCAGGCAACCAAAGATCTGAAGCAGCAACTGCCCCCCAGGGAAATGTATTATTTAGTTGCAACATAAAGGAAATCTCCAGTAATATAATAGGAAGGGGAATTTGGCTCATAATGAACGGTTATTACTAGTACTTCCCAAAGGCAGCCCAATCCAGGGTGACCAAAGGGAACACAGTCATGATTTTCAAAACCTACCTTAATAAGATCACATATACTAAGAAGGAATAGCCTACCAGCTATCTGATTTCAGTAGGAATTCATAAATTAATCTGAGATTGTTCTTTTAAAGGGAAAGAAAAACAAAACACCTCACTCACTATCAAGCATTTAAAACAATCATAAATTCCGAAAGTAAGTTGGAGGTGGTTCAGAGCCCTGGCAAGGTGCTGGCTGGCACCATGGGTGGTGCCTGTCTACTCCCAGAAGTAATGCCTGGGCTCACTTTGGCCTTTTCACCTCCCAAAGACCCATGTGTACACTAACTCCTTCATGCCCACCATCCTAAGAGGTCTTTAGACCACAAATATGACATATTACACCCTTCTCTGACTTTACTACCAATATTTACTGCCAAGGAGATCTAATCCTTGAGCAATCACCAGGCAACAAGGAAAGTGGTGATGCTGTTTACATCCCTAGTATCTGTTCCAAGGATTGGCCTCTGGAGAGTATCTAAGGTAAGTGAGGGCTGTTTGATAGATGGTATACATTATGGCAGCCTGGTCTCTCTGAAAAGTACCAAGCTCAGGGTTACCCTTACCAAGCTTCACTATTGGGTCTTAACACAGAAAGTATCTTCATGAATATGGGCCCTCTGGTGCTATCCAATACTGATGAGCTGTTTGACAGGAAAGAAGTTTCTATAGCCCCAGATTCTAGGTGGCCAGATTATTTCTATAGGGTCTACTTGTCTTCCAATTTTCCCTTGAAATGCATCTTCTCCTGTTGCAACATGCAACAGATTATGGTAGCTTTGTTAGGGCTAATCAAGGTTTATGGAACATTTTCTTCAATAACTTATCACTTGAAGATATTAACAAGGAGTTGTCATTCATCTAATTTGGATAGTAACTTAGCCTTCAATACCTATAATCCTACCTTCAAACAATTTGACTCAAATGCAAAAGTTGTCCTTGATGAGGGCGTGGGAGAGGAGGAAAATGGCCCACAATATTTTTTTTTTTGGGAGACAGAGCCTCAAGCTGTCACCTGGGTAGAGTGCTGTGGCATCACAGATCACAGCAAGCTCCAACTCCTGGGCTCAAGTGATTCTCCTGCCTCTGCCTCCCAAGTAGCTGGGACTACAGGCACCCACCACAACGCCTGGCTATTTTTTTGGTTGCAGCCATCATTGTTGTTTGGTGGGCCCGGGCTGGATTTGCACCTGCCAGCTCAGGTGTATGTGGCTGGTGCCTTAGCCACTTGAGCCACAGGCGTGGAGCCCACAACACCTTTAATCTGCACACACAACCCTCAGACTGATTTTGAAGATGATTCTGCCTTAGACACTCTAGATCAGGTTTCATTTCTCATTGTCTAGGGGAAAATCTACAACAACTGCATACTGCCTTTCAGTGAAAATTTCCAAGGTATGGAAGCTCATAAGATCCAAAAGCCAAAGTGTTTCCCTTGGTGGGCCACATCCAAATCAGCAGCGGGTACCAGCCAGACTCAGCAGCTCCAGCCCTCTAAGATAACCATGTCACTGGATAAAGCCACACCTTTACCCAAAGAATCCCACATAAAAGATCTGATAGGCTGTCCTAAAACTGAGACTTTTGATGGAATTACCTGTAATGTTCAGTTTTACCACTCTCCTCCACAAATGTGCAACCTTCACAAAGATCCAAACTATGCCACAGCTGGTCAATAAAGCTGGATACAGAGCCCAGGCATAGTGGCTCACACTTGTAATCCCAGTACTCTGGGAGGCCAAGACAAGCCCGAGACTAGTCTAAGCTAGAAGGAGGCCCTGTCTCTAAAAATAGCTGGGCAGTATGGCCAGCACCTGTAGTCCCAGCTACTTGGGAGGCTGAGGCAAGACAATCGCTTAAGCCCAAGAGTTTGAGGTTGCTGTGAGCTGTGACGCCACAGCAATCTACTAAGGGTGACAAAGTGAGACTCTAGCTAAAAAACAAACAAACAAACAAAAAAAACTGGATGCAGCCTTCTAAGAAAGCCTTGGAATCATGCCTCAATCCCCCTTTTAAAGTTTCTTTCTTTCTTTTTTTTTTTGAGACGGAGCCTCATGCTATCCCCCTGGGTAGAGTGCCATGGCATCACGCTCACAGCAACCTCCAACTCCTGGGCTCAAGCGAGTCTCCTGCCTCAGCCTCCCAAGTAGCTGGGACTACAGGTGCCCACCACAACGCCTGGCCATTTTTTGGTTGCAGCCGTCACTATTGTTTGGCAGGCCCGGGCTGGGGATTCAAATCCGCCACCTTAGGTGTATGTGGCTGGAGCCTTAGCTGCTTGAGCCACAGGCACCGAGCCAACACTGAATATCCTAATCTATGCATACAGATTTATTTATATACAGTAGCACCTCTATACTTGACTACCTCCTTAAGTTGACCTAATTTTCATACACCGGACATGCATCATATGAACATATCAAAAAAGTATACCTAGTTCCTTATGTTGACCAATTTGTTACAGTCCCAATGGTCAATTTATAGAGGTTCTATTGTATATGAATTATCTAATTTTTGTCAGTAATACTTTGTAGTTTATAGAGATTCTTGTAATTTTTTTGTTAGATTGTTTTTTTCAAGGCATCTCATGTCTTTTTATGCTATTAAAAAGTTTCTTTCTTTCTTTCAAGATAGAGTCTTACTTTGTTGTCCTGGGTAGAATGCCCTGGCATCATAGCTCACAGCCACCTCAAACTCCTGGGTTTGAGTGAGATCCTTTTGCCCACTGTAATACCTGGCTAGCTTTTCTATTTTTGGACAGGGACTTGCTCTTGCTCAGGCTAGTCTTAAACTCCTGAGCTCAAGCAATCCACCCTCCTTAGCCTCCCAGAGTACAAAAAGTTTCTTTTTCGAAATTTCATTTTCTAGGCTTGGTGCCTGTGCTCCGTGGTTAGGGTGCCAGCCACATACACTGAGGCTGTTGGGTTTAAAACTGACCTGGGCCAGCTAAAGCAACAATGACAACTGCAACATAAAAAAAAAAAAGCCAGGCGTGTGGCAGGCGCCTGCAGTCCCAGCTACTTGAGAGGCTGAGGCAACAGAATCACTTAAGGCCATGAGTTTGAGGTTGCTGTAAGCTGTGATGCTACAGCACTCTACCAAGGGGTGACATAGTGAGACTCTGTCTCAAAAAAAAAAAGAAAGAAAGAAAGAAATTTCACTTTCCATGTTTATTGTGGCCACATAGAAATATAATTATTTTTATGTTAACCTTATTAATAACTTTGCTAAATACATTTCTCTTATGGTTTGTAGATTGTTTTGAATTTTCTATATACAAAATTAAACTATCTGCAGATATCAGTTTTCTGCTGATTTTTTCCTTTTCAATCTCTATAGAGATTTTTTTTTTTTTTAGTCTCTCACTATGTTGCCCTGGGTAAAGTGCCGTGGCCTCACAGCAACCTCAAAGTCTTAGGCTTTTTTTTATTTTCTGCAGTTTTTGGCCAGGGCTGGGTTTGAACCCACCACCTCCAGCTTATGGGATTGGCGCCTTACTCCTTTGAGCCATAGGCGCCACCCAAAGTCTTAGGCTTAAGAGAGTCTCTCACCTCAACCTCCCATGTAGCTGGGACTAAAGAATAACAACAACTGCAACCAAAAATTAGATGGGTTTTGTGGCAGGTGCCTGTAGTCCCAGCTATTGGGGAGGCTGAGGCAAGAGAATCACTTCAGCCCAGGAGTTTGAGGTTGCTGTGACGCCATTGCACTCTACCAAGGGTGACATAGTGAAACTGTTTCAAAAAAAAAAAATAGTATTTTTCAACCTGTGGTCCAGAGGCTTTAGTGAGTTTACCTTGACATATCCAGTCTGCTCATGCTCAATGGTATAAAAACAAATATAAAAAATATATAAGAACTGGATGGCGCCTGTGGCTCAGTGGGTAGGGTGCTGGCCTCATATACCAAGGGTAACGAGTTCAAACCTGGCCTTGGCCAAATTGCAACAAAAAATAGCCGGGTGTTGTGGCGGGCACCTGTAGTCCCAGCTACTAGGGAGGCTGAGGCAAGAGAATTTCCTAAGCCCAGGAGTTGGAGGTTGCTGTGAGCTGTGCTACCACAGCACTCTACCAAGGGCGATAAAGAGGGTCACTTAGAGCAGTGGTTCTCAACCTACCTAATGCCACAGCCCTTTAATACAGTTCCTGTGGGTTGTGACCCACAGGTTGAGAACCACTGACTTAGAGCCAGGAGCTGAAGACTAGCCTGGGACTAGTCCCTATAATGGGACGCTTGTCTCTAAAAACATAAGAAAAATTAGCTGATTGTGATAAGCACACAACTGTGGTCCCAGCTACTGAGGAGGCTAAGGGAAGATCGCTGGAGCCCAGGAGTTTGAGGCTAAAGTAAGCTTTAAATGTGCCACTGCATTCTGTCTATATGATAGACCAAGACCCCACCTCTAAAAAATAAAACTAAAATAAAATTCAATATATGAAGGAAAATTAGGTACCTTGTAATATACTAGCTTGCTTCCCCAACACTGTTCAGTAGAATCTTTAATAACCACTGTCAAATAAGTGAATCCCTGCTATTATTCAGAAAAGCCAATTTAAGAAGCACTGTAGTTAACAATTACTTCCTACTGCTTAGAGTAACTGCCCTTGTGACATTCTGTATGGAGGATGACATCTGAAGTGAACTGTTTTCTCTATTCAAAGTATCTAAACATGTATGTTATATCTTTCCTAACTGGCAAACAGGTAGGCCTCCCATGGATTTGCAGTTTCAACTATTTTGGAGGATGTCTATTTCTTTGAAGTAGCCCCGAAACTATATTTTGTGTCACCATACAGCCTACATCCTCAAGTTTAAATTAAACTAACCCAAATATAACTCCCAAATAAGCCAAAACATGCCCCAAAATGTTCTAGAAACTATCCATTTTTGCATTGTATGGTAATATAAAATTTAATTCAGAAAAGCATGCACATCTTTATAAATAAATCAATGTAAATATGATATATTCACTGTAAGAAAAAATACTAAATTTATAGCTATCAAAAAATTTGTGGTGATCATTATATAAGGAGTTCCTCCCATCTAATAGTGTTTTCAATAAAATTTTCAACTTGTTTCTAACTGTATGTCTTTGTGTATGTACAAAATCAACTGCTTTTATACTTAATTATACTGTTTAAACTTTTACTATCATTTCCCTCTGATCTCTGTCTATATACCTTTGGTTTCTGGATGAAATAAAAATCAGATGAATGGCTCGGTGCCTATAGGTCAACCAGCTAAGGTGCCAGCCACGTACACTTAAGGTGGTAGGTTCAAATCCCCAGCCAGGACCTGCCAAACAACAATGACAGCTGCAACCAAAAAATAGCCGGCGTTGTGGCGGGTGCCTATGGTCCCAGCTACTTGGGAGGCGGAGGCAGGAGACTCGCTTGAGCCCAGGAGTTGGAGGTTGCTGTGAACTGTAATGCCATGGCACTCTACCCAGGGGGACAGCTTGAGG
>CAUYTI010047941.1:0-31128 GCA_963575145.1 Galago senegalensis
CAGAGCCTCAAGCTGTCCCCCTGGGTAGAGTGCCGTGGCATTACAGCTCACAGCAACCTCCAACTCCTGGGCTCAAGCGAATCTCTTGCCTCTGCCTCCCAAGTAGCTGGGACCACAGGCACCCGCCACAGCGCCCGGCTATTTTT
This sequence comes from Galago senegalensis, assembly GCA_963575145.1. Classification (NCBI taxonomy): domain Eukaryota; kingdom Metazoa; phylum Chordata; class Mammalia; order Primates; family Galagidae; genus Galago; species Galago senegalensis. Next base: position 147 of record CAUYTI010047941.1, read on the forward strand.
TGGTTGCAGCCGTCATTGTTGTTTGGCGGGTCCAGGCTGGGGATTCGAACCGCCACCTTAGATGTATGTGGCTGGCGCCTTAGCCGGTTGAGCTATAGGCGCCCAGCCTGACAAGATTCTTTATTCCAGACAAGATTTTTTACTCTTTATCCTGTCCCCAGCAAGGTGCAATCCTCCATTGTTTCAGCACTGACCCGTTTGCTGGCAGTGATTAATCTTCATTCCACATCACAGTCCCAGAACACTTAACACTCGTCTCCTTCTAATTGCCTCTCTGGTGAAGGCTTTTCTGATCTGTATTATTCTCACAAACACAGGAGTATGTATCCAAGGGTTATTTACAGGCACGTATTACTGTCTAAGCGTTCTTAAATTTTTCTCTAGATTTTTAAAATCTTATCACCAGATTTATGCCCAGCTGCTAAAGGTGGGTAATCTCTGCATCTTCTTCTTCCCTTTAATTTTCCTTCTGTTTTCACTGTTAGGATGTGAATATCTTTTTCATTAACTTCCACTGGTCTTGGTAGTTCCCAAGACGCACAGCTAGCAGGTGCTAAGAGCCCCCTGCCTTTGAGAACCAAGGACCTGGGCCTAAAACTTGGCTCTGCCACCCCACCTCCGTCTTTGTGGATGGCAAGAGGGTGCCTGCTAGCTGTTGTGTGTATTGTGTGAGAAAAAACCCAGAGAATGCTATAGTGTTTGCTTCCAGTGTGGGCACACCAGAGCTGTGAACCAAGCCAGCATAGCCCTGCTTTACAAGATCAGTTTCAGAAAGCTGGGCGTGGTGGCTCATGCCTATAATCCTAGTACTCTGGGAGGCCGAGGTGGGTGGATTGCTTGTCCTCATGAGTTCAAGACCAGCCTGAACAAAAAGAGAGGCCCCATCTCTGCTAAAAATAGAAAAACCAGGGCTCAGCGCCTGTGGCTCAAGCGGCTAAGGCGCCAGCCACATACACCTAAGGTGGCGGGTTCAAATCCCCAACCCGGGCCCGCCAAACAACAATGATGGCTGCAACCAAAAAATGGCCAGGCGTTATGGTGGGCGCCTGTATTCCCAGCTACTTGGGAGGCTGAGGCAGGAGACTCGCTTGAGCCCAGGAGTTGGAGGTTGCTGTGAGCGTGATGCCACAGCACTCTACCCCGGGGGATAGCTTGAGGCTCTGTCTCAAAAAAAAAAAAAAAATAGAAAAACCAAGGTTGAAGGATCACTTTAACAGGTTGGAGGATTGCTGTGAGCTATGATACCACAGCACTCTATCCAGGGTGACAGCTTGAGACTCTGTCTCAAAAAAAAAAAAAAGAGTATCAAAAGCTGCAGATTCTAAAGCCCTATGATCTTAGGACCATATCCACCAATGACTGATTGTCTGACTTGGGGCAAAGCAATCCTCCCAATCCTAATTTCCTAAATTTGGTTAATTCAGGTGGTAGTAGGATCCAGTAAATAGATTCCTGTGAACATATTGGAAAATTTTAGATCTCTACACAAATGTATCATCATTTGTAATGGTATTAATAATCCTTTTCCTCTTGGAAACCATTTCATAAATAGTTCTTTTTTGAACATGAAACATCTATCCAAATAGGAACATCCAGCCCTGACTGTCAGCTCAGAGGAAATATTTTAAAACAAGAGGGACCATATTAAACTAGTAAATATATTTTAATATGAATGAGAGGAATAACGTGAGCATGTGAGTGTATAAAAAGGAATTGTGAAAGAAAAGGGGGTCTTGGCAACACAGAAATATTTGGGAAAGATAGGATGTCTTTAAAATTTAGAAATTTTGGTAGAGTTTAACTTCTTAAAGGTGGCTATTGTGATGTCTCATGAGATGAGATAAACAATTTAGCAAGTCTTTAAAAATATACAATTGTTGCTCTAAGCATTTCCCCACAGTACAAATAATCACCAGTGTCACCAATAAGTCATCCTAGTATATAATATCATTTTTAAAAGCCAATGAAAATATCTTTATCTCTTCATGCTTTTTAACTGTTCAGGGATTTGGCATTCAATATTAACATCCTAAGCTTTCTGCAATTCAGTGAGCTTCTGACATGTGGGATCATGTTTTGTCATCTAGACTTTCTTACCTCAAATTCTATTTTTATGCTCATTTTTAAAGGCTATTACATTTGCTCAGTGATTATTTCAAAGATTAATTTCATACGATTCCCATGATAAACGTATATTGACTAGGTTTTAAAGTAGTCCTCCATAAAAGAGGAATAGGTCAGTTAAATTGATCCAAGTAGTTTAATTAAAGACTGGACCTGCACTGGCATTCAGAAGCCTTCCCAAGACATTCCCCACTCAGCTCTGTTCATTTACCTCCTTCAGATGGTACCATCAGAAAGGCAGCAGCTGGTGCAACAGCAAACAAACAAAATCCAGATCAGACCTGGGCTGGCATCTGCAGCAAATTTTACGTGCTATGTAAACTTGAGCTAGTCATTTACCCCACAACTATCTTTGTATCAGATGACGTTGATACTACCCACTTCAAAGGGTTGTAGAAGTTTTAGTGATAGTCCAGAAATAAAATTCAAGTGAAAGCACTTCAAAAAGTATGAAATGTCATTCAAATGTTACTATCAATGAAACCTTCCCCTGAATTTGCCAATCCCTCAGAATCCCCTGCCACTCCAGAGTTTTCTGTGTGATATTAAGGAAGGTACTGTCTTACTCCAATTCTGCATTAGACAGTTGGCCAGACTTGAGGAACGATGGCTGACCCCTTGACGTGGTCTCCTAGCAGGTGTCAGGGGACTGTGAGGTCCCTCTTATCACAGACTTCAGCATGCCGGCACACTGCTGAGCGCTGCACAGAGGAATGACCAATATTCTCTCATGGACTGAATGCCAGTATTAAACATGAAAGTCGAATTTTCCGAGAAAGTGTCCTTTCAAATCATTAAGGTAATAGCTAGAATAATTTCTTTATGTTTTTAATTTACCACTAAAAGTTGTAATAGGTGGAGTAATTCTATTTTAAGTAACTCTGTTATAGAATTTATGCAGAACAATATTCTAAGGAAATGATCAAGTGCGTGAGATGGGATCATTCCCTCACACACATTGGCTTTCACATAGCCGCCAGTGTTTGGCTCCAGTCTGATTTTCTGGAATGACACACACACACGTGTGTGTGTGTGTGTGTGTGTGTGTGTGTGTGTGTATATGTTTCTGGCTTTTGCAACTCTAAGTCCATATGGAGAGATATTTTAATTCAGGAAATTAAAAAATAAATTTCAGCCTTTGAACCTCTTATTTTATATCTCTTACTAAATTATAGGTAGTGGAATTATATATTTATTTATCTTGAAAATTTGGCTTAGTTGAGATAGACTTACTGTCCTATAAACAGGTCAGACTGCGCTGGCACTTGCTTCTGGTCCGCTCTGCTGTTTCACCCACACTGACCCCACAGTGAGACCGGCTAGGACCGGAGTCCTCTCCCAACCCCCCGCCCGGAGATTCTCACGGCCTGATCGCTTATTCTCCTCTGCTCACTTACAGTTGTTTGTCCCCATAAATTGACTCACCCTTGAATGGCTCAGGGTGTGAAGGACACTAAGCGAGTCAGCCTTTATGAAGGCTTCCCAGGGACCAGGCTGGGCTCGAGTGTGCCAGCTCTGGAGCTGAAACACGAGATTCAAAGCCTGGTTCTACCTCTGCCTCCTGCTCCTCGGCTGTCCCCCGCCTCTTGTAAAAATTAAGTGAGATAAAACTTGACTAGTGCCCAGCACACAGCACAGTAAGTGTTAGCAGAGCATTGGGCTCGCACTAGCTAACTGAAGGAGCGTGCTGAAGATAAACTTTTACTGGTCTGGTCTCGTCTGTATCTTGTTCCCCAAAATTACGCCAGCCACGTTTCTAGGAGCATGAGTAAAGAACACGTGATGGGCAGCAGGACTGACAGGCCACTTCCAAATCGCTGGAGGCTCCTGTTCTGTGAAATTCTCATCCATAAACCTTTCTTTAACTAGGCCAATGGAAACATTTTTTTCCTCTGAGAACAGCAGTGTTTTTAAGGCTAATTCTATACTTTTTATGAATGGAGTTATGACAGTGCAGAATTTAGCAGACATTCTACACAACCCCACGTTCCCCCTTTGATGATAAGACCAGACGTAAGAATCTGTCTCTGCAGTGTCCTTCACTGGCTGTGGGGTGTGGCTTCCAAGGAGGGATGGTTTGGCCCCTGTGGGAGCTCTGGGAGACCATTGTCTCCACTGAGTGGTGGGACTATGGCCTCTACTGTGTCGATGCCAGAGAGGTTGCTCAGTGTCTTCCAATATGTACAGAGCTCTGCTGCCCACACAGAGTTTTCTGGCCTCAATTTGTGTAAGTTGTGGATTAACATAGGGTACATGCGATTAGCCTGCATTACGGTACTGAGGGTGGGAAAGCCTGCGGGGGGCAGACAGAGGGCTGGACGGACCCACCTCTGATTCTGCTCACTTCCTCTGACCCGCTGAGCCACCTCGATTCCCAGTTCTGCTGTGCCTCTAGATCCTGAAGATAATAAACTAAGTTCCGCCCGTGTGAACGCCTTGCCCTTCCCAGTGAGCCTTGGGGCTGGGTCTTTTCCAATGGATGTTGATGAACTAAGGGGGAGAAGAAAGCCTCATCCGATGCTGGGAAACACGTTCCATGCGTGTTAAACAGGCAGAGATGAGGAAGCACGCCCTGTGAAGGAGGGGCGGAGTCTGCTGTGCCCTGTGAAGGAGAGGCGGAGTCTGCTGGACAGAGACAAACAATTCTGAAAAGGCATTTTCCAGAACCAACAAACTGTAATTCAGTTCTGTATTTTAAATAAGTTCCAAAAACCTCAATCAGGTTTAACAGATGCCACTCTTTGAGTTTATAAGTATTAGCTGGGGTTTTTGTTGTTCTTGTTTTATTTTTGTCTTGCTGTGGAAATGAATCCTAAAGTTAAGAAGAATGAAAATAAGTTTGTAGTTCTTTAAATAATTGCAAAAGTCATCTGAATTTATTCTGAAAAAGTCCTCCACTATATGTCAGTGTGATTTCAGAAATAATGCAGAATTTTTAATGTTATTTGGCAATTTTAAGTTGAGTGAATCATTCCCACAGAAAACAATGAATGGAGCAGACAAAAGGTGGAGCAGGGGAGGGCCTCACAGCCACAGTCCACGCTGTCTAACTGGGGAAGGTGGAGCAGGGGAGGGCCTCACAGCCACACTGTCCTACTGGGGAAGGTGGAGCAGGGGAGGGCCTCACAGCCACAGTCCACACTGTCTTACTGGGGAAGGTGGAGCAGGGGAGGGCCTCACAGCCACAGTCCACACTGTCTAACTGGGGAAGGTGGAGCAGGGGAGGGCCTCACTGCTGCACTCCACACTGTCTTACTGGGGAAGGTGGAGCAGGGGAGGGTCTCACAGCCGCACTCCACACTGTCTTACTGGGGAAGGTGGAGCAGGGGAGGGTCTCACAGCTGCACTCCACACTGTCCTACTGGGGAAGGTGGAGCAGGGGAGGGCCTCACAGCTGCACTCCACACTGTCCTACTGGGGAAGGTGGAACAGGAGAGGGCCTCACAGCTGCACTCCACACTGTCTTCTCTAGGTCTCCAGGACCTTGGCGATGTGATGCACTGAGTTTCTCTCATATTATAACACTCTGGCTTAAACCTTCTCCTTATCAGGCTTATAACAAGTTTACAGTCTTTAGTGAAACTAATACTGTGCAACTGCTCAGGGCCACAGCGCATGTTTGCAGAAGCCATATGCCTCTCAGCGCTTAGCGCTAGTGATGGCAGAGGGCACATTGGGGCTGCAGATGGCTTTCTGGGGTTCCTACTGACCAAGTCCCACCTTGGGATCCTTTCCCGACTGAAATATCTCTCACTGCTCACGCTTCTCATTGGTACCACGCTCAGTGTGTTTATGTGCACCGCCTCTTCAGTGCTCACTAGAGCCCTACGAGGTAGGGGCTTGTGGTATTTTTGTCCCCAGTCCTTACACATAGGTCACTGCAACTTAGTGGGAAGAGGTGTGGAAAAATTAATCCAGTGTCACATAGCTAATAAGTTATAAGAGGGTCTCACACCCAGGCTTTGTGCTAAAGCTTAACACGTGATATTCCTACACACACTCCCTGCTGCCTTACGACTATTGATGACACCCAGGAGAGTCCTCCTCATTTGGGATCTAAAACTCAGAGTGCAGCCTGCCAAGTCCCCTCCTCTCTTGTTATTTTGATGCTGAGTCTTCCTGGCAGTGTTCTCAGAACACGCTAATACATGTAATCTGAATACCACATAAGTCGAATTTTATAGCGGTAAGATGCTGTCCAGCTGTCCTGTGAGTCTGGGTATTGGTTGTGTCTCCCTGTGTCATAGCTGCACATTTCCAGGGCAGTCTGGCAGGGCTGGCATCCAGCACATGTGCAGAGACAGCTGGTGCTCCTGGTTGTGGGGCTGTCCAATGGCCCTCTGCTGCCCTGTCCCTGAGTGTAAGGTGTAAGTTCCTGGTAAACTGGCTTGTTGTCTTTATTTTTTCTGAATTAATTGTTTTGACCTCCCCTCTACCCTAAGGTTTCTATTGTGTATTTGCATTTTTAAAAAAATAAATTTGGAAGATTTCCTTCTTTCTTTCTTTTTAAAATAGAGACATGTCTCTTGCCCTACATAGAGTGCCATGGAGTCACAGCTCACAGCAACCTCCAACTCCTGGGCTTAGGTGATCCTCTTGCCTCAGCCTCCCGAGTAGCTGGGACTACAGGTGCCCACCAGAACGCCCAGCTATTTTTTTGTTGCAGTTCAACCAGGGCCAGGTTTGAACCCACCACCCTTGGTGCATGAGGCCAGTGCCCTACCTACTGAGCCACGGATACCACCTGGAAGGTTTCTTTCTATGTCAGGAATGCTAGCATTTTTCCATATACAGAATAAGTATCAGTATTTCTCCATTTGTTATTTTTCTTTTATTCTGTTTTATTCTGAGTGATTTTCCATATAATTGTCGGCAATTTTGATTTCTCTGCCTTCTTTGGAATTTCTTGGCCAATGCTGGGCTATTAATTTGAGGTACGCCTATTATAATCTCATAGCTTTATAATTTTATTGTTTTAAACATTTGATATTTTGATCTTCCTAAGTACTTATGTTGAGGAATTTTGAAAAGATCTAATGTTTATTATTATGATTACTAATAATATTATTATTCTAATACCATTTATCAAGTCATCTGATACCTCACAATCTTGAAATATTGTTTCATAACTGAAATTCCACACATGTATTTGTGTCACTCGTAGGAGTCCCTGTCTGGGCTCCCACTTCTTTACCATTACTTATTCTGTGCGAAGATTATCATTTCATTAATATACTTTCAAATAAATTTATTTTTTATTTTTTTATTTTTTCAGTTTTTGGCTGGGGCTGGGTTTGAACCTGCCACCTCCAGCATATGGGGCAGGCGCCCTACTCCTTTGAGCCACAGGCGCCGCCCCAAATACATTTTAAAGTATGTTTGGGAAAGCTTCTCTTCATTGGCCATATTTTTCACACCACTTTTTGGCTATTCTGTGATTATTATTCTTTCAGGACAAATTACATAAACTTTGAATGCCCTGGCTCATTTTCTGACTGTTGAGATGGCCATTTCCTTTCTAAGACTCACTTGAACCCTATTTTCAGTACGGCATCAGTTTTAACTTATAAGGATCAAGCTTTCAATATTTGTATAAATTAGCAGATATTGTTTTAATGTTTTAAAAGCACTAGAATTACATTCTTGTATAGTGTATCTGGAAGCTATTTGAGTGGTGTTGTAATTTATATTTATCCCTACAGATAGCAATACAAGCAAACTAAACCAGAGAGAGGAGGAGGAGTTGTCTTTTATTTTTTGGTTTTGTTTCGGTTTTGAGCTTATCTGTTCCACATTAGAAGTTTGCTGCTCTGGTTTAACCTTGAGTCCCCTCCAAACCAAGGGACTGGTGTCTCTACTTTGGGACGCCCTCTTGGGCAACCTGCTGGGAAATTTTCTTTTAAAGACTAATTTCCTGAGTCTCTGTCTAAAGAGAAGAGGTTAATAGATTAGGGAGCTTTTTTTTACAGGCCATTAGAAACAATTAGCACATTGCTGAGATTAAAGGCGCTTCTCCAGAACATTGGATGGCCTAGAAAGGAACTGGGACTTTTAGAAACATCTATTTTTAGCACCTAATTAAGGCAGACTTGGAGTTCCCATACTCTCCAGCCATACTATTGCACATTTTAATTATCAAGCAGTTCTTGACTTTTTCCAGTTAAATTCTGCTTACAATAACTAACAAAGTAATAGCAACTCAAAATCCTATGCATGGATTCTTGTGAACAAATTTTTCAATTGCCTTATAAGCTTTTATAGGTCGATTATTTCACCTCCTGTAGCGTTCCTCTTTGACAACTTTTTCTTAACATTTTAGTTTCTTATTTATTTTCCTCTCCTCCTAAAGGTGCACCTTTGTTCCAGTTAGGCTGTTCCTGATGCACCTGGAACAGCCCAGCCTCTCGGGTTTGTTGTTGTTGTTGTTTTTTTTTTTTTTTTTTTTTTGATACCTGAACCCTGGCTTCTCTTCCTTCTCCCAAAACTTCCTCCTCTAGCTCTTCCCCTGGGTTTTTCGAAACCTTAAAGACCCAGTAATATTCTTTCAGGCTCTATAAAGTCTTCTGAACCTTCCTTTGTTTTGCAGTCACACTCCATCTTGTGTAATTATTTAAAAATTTCCCCAATACTTGATGTCCCAGTCGTTATGTCTCCTCGGTGTCTTAGATTCCTACAACCAGCCTATACTTAGTGACTTGACAGTCTGGTAGGTATTAATGGAACTGGATCTTATCAGTGTCTCTTACTGTATTTTGGATTTTCAACCATTTCTTCATGTTCTCTTTGCTATTGCAAAGATAGAACCAATATGATAAGTGGTGTGGGCCTGTTGATATTTTTTATGTTGTATCTGCAATTTCACATGCATGGTAATCAGTCACCAGTCCAGTATTATGTAATAAAAGAAAAAGTCAGTCTCACTTGTTAAAGCCCTACTCAGAGTCTACCCCTTCCAGCTTCTTCTAACTTAGCGTACCCTGCCTTGCAGACACTGGGTTTCCTTTAGTTCCTTCAGCAAGCTGAGCTCCCTCTAGCCACAGGACCTTGTCACATGCTGTTCCTTCACCAGTAAAGTTCTCACAACCTCCACCAAACAAATCCACCTCTCCCCAGAAACTCTTCCTACTGAGGAGAAGCCCTGCTTGGAGTTCAGCCATCAGGGACACCCAGCACCAGTATCTGTAACCACTGACTACCAGGCAGCTGGAGTTGACCTGGGCAGCCAGGTGTGCACTCAGAGAGGACTGGTCCTTCTAGGAGGAGGACTCCCACGTGCCAGGGCACAGAGAATGTTCTGTCTTGGCCATTCAGGGCCAAAGGGCACTGTAGTTTACCTCAGTAAAGTAAAGGAGACAATATTAGAGAAGAATTTGTGGATCCACTTACAAAGGCCTTGCATGTGGTTCCAAGGAGATGTCATTTGTCATTTTTGTGTCAGGAGAACACAGTGACTAGTTGTGTTTGGGAAGCTAATTCTGGTGGCTGCAGGGCAGAGCAGGCCCTCTGCACAGTGTCGTTCAGGTAACGCCCTCCACAGAAGCCCCCAGCTGAGACCCACCCCAAGCTTTGCTCACCATCATGTAGCCTGGAACCCAGGGATTCATGTTCACTTTCCCTCCAGCCCTACGTGCCACTCAGCACTGGGCTCCTTTCCTTCTGTCTCCTTCCCATCCATTTCTTTGCCTCCTGGAAAACCGTGTCCTTCTGGTAGGAATTAGACAGCTGTGCTTTGTGGGGGTCCTGGGGCAAGTGCACAGAAGCTTCATGTGACTCTGTCTACTGCACAAGAACGTACTCAGGCAGTGACAGGCCTGTGCGGTAAACGTGGACTGACCACCTGGAAGTCTGAGTTGAAATCCCAGCCTATGAAAACCTTCCTCAAATGTGTTTTTACTGGCATGGCTCTGTGCTGGGTCACCACCCCCCTCCAGGGACATGAACTTTATTCCCATTCTCCAATGGGATGCAGACCTTTCCACACCCCCGGGCCTTTACCCATCTCATTGCCAGGACGAGCAAGTCCAGCCCTTCATGCAGCTGACTCCCCCCAGGTCTCTGCTTACATGTCTTTCCACAGAAAGGAGCAGCCTTCCCTGATTCCTGCACCCCTTTACTTTCCTTCACATCCCGCCATGCAATCTGACAGTCTACTTCATTTATATGATGAAAGGATTAAAGTCTGTTGCCCTCAGTAGATTTAAACTGTGTCCATTTTATTCACATGTGTATCCCCAGCACTTAAAAGGGAGAGGCAGGAAGTAGATACTCAGTAAATATCTGCCCATTGAGTAAGTGAAAGAGTCCAGCATGGAGACCTTAAATAGTTGGGGAGAGCTGCAGCGTTCCCACCACCGGGTATCTACCAGAAGAAGAGGAGTCTCTCTGTCAAAAACACACCTGCCCTTTAATACTTAATTTAGCATGATTCACAATTGCAGTGATGGGGAATCAACTCACGTGCCCATCAGTACCTGAGAAGATTAATAAAATGTGGTGTGTGTACACCATGGAGAACTCAGCCACAAAAAAGGGGGAATTAATATAATGTGGTGTGTGTACACCATGGAGAACTCCTCAGCCACTAAAAGGGAGGAATTAATATAATGTGGTATGTGTACACCATGGAGAACTCCTCAGCCACAAAAAGGGGGAATTAATATAATGTGGTATGTGTACTCCATGGAGAACTCCTCAGCCACAAAAAGGGGGAATTAATATAATGTGGTATGTGTACGCCATGGAGAACTCCTCAGCCACAAAAAGGGGGAATTAATATAATGTGGTATGCGTACTCCATGGAGAACTCCTCAGCCACAAAAAGTGGGGAATTAATATAATGTGGTATGCGTACTCCATGGAGAACTCCTCAGCCACAAAAAAGTGGGGAATTAATATAATGTGGTATGCGTACTCCATGGAGAACTCCTCAGCCACAAAAAGTGGGGAATTAATATAATGTGGTATGCGTACTCCATGGAGAACTACTCAGCCACAAAAAGTGGGGAATTAATATAATGTGGTATGCATATGCCATGGAGAACTCCTCAGCCACTAAAAGGGAGGAATTAATATAATGTGGTGTGTGTACACCGTGGAGAACTCCTCAGCCACAAAAAGGGGGAATTAATATAATGTGGTATGCGTACACCGTGGAGAACTCCTCAGCCACAAAAAGGGGGAATTAATATAATGTGGTATTTGTACGACATGGAGAACTACTCAGCCACAAAAAAGGAGGAATTAATGCCTTTTGCAATAATATGGATAAAACTGGAGCTTATTCTCCTTAGTGAAGTATCTCAAGAATGGAAAAACAAACACCACACATATTTGCTGTAAACTTGGAAGTAACAAAGAGCACAGATGTGCACGGAGGGAAGCACAGCCCAGTGGAATCAAGCAGGGGAGGGGGCAGAGGGAGGGCGAAGCCCCACCTAGCAGGTGTGAGGAGCACGGCTGGGTGAGGAGCACACCTGTGCCACTGACTCGGGCGTTACAAAACAACCCATCCAACCCAAAACATTTGTACCCTCTTATAATTTTGAAACTAAAATAAAAGAAAGAAAAGAAATTTCATCTTGAGAGGCACAATAAGAAAATGGAAAATATTCTCAGCTCAAAGTATGCTTTAAGAGGATGGCACATAGATTGCTCCTGAGTCTGGCTTTAAACTCCCATCCAAGTAAAAGGTATACAAGGTAGTGTTAAGTATAGAGGGTAAGTCAAATATTTGTAAATCAAAGTTCATTTTAAATGTACTAAAGCAGCTTATTTTTAAAAATGTCAATATTAAATCATCTTTTCATGTGAAAAATACCCTTTAAAAGCAGAATAATTGTGCTATAACTCTCTATTTCACAAAAAAATGAACTTTCATTCTCATGAATCAGTGACAGTGGCTTGTTTAATGTATGAATGTAAAATGTGGTCCCATGGCAGGTGTCTGAGCACTCTGCATCCCATCAGTGTCAGACAAAGTGACGTTTTCCAGTGGCTGCTTTGTAGAGATGAGGCCCCAGCACATATGTGACTTCAGCCCCATTGCTGTGGAACCCAGAGGCCCAGCGTGTGGTTAGGAAGGACGTGAGTAGTCTCTGGGGGAGATGCTGCTGCCTCCTGAGAACATGGGGACAATTGTCTTAAAAAATTACAGTCATGAGCCATTCAGAAATAGTGAGGTCCTCAGACAGGGTAAGAAGAATGACCATTCTTAGGAAAAGACTTCACATATATTTCAAGTCTGACTCATAACTTGGAGCAGGCCCCAAAATAAACACCATAGTTTTGACTACATTTTTCCATGTTTCTAAATGAATAAAATATAATAAAAGTTTACTCTTTAATCTCATGTGAGAGATAATTATTGCATAATTTTTCCCATCTTTCTACATCTTTTTATATAGTTATAAAAAAATCTATAAAGGTACATATTATATGCATATATAGTTTCCATCTTTCATATGTAAACATACGTATAGACATTTGTGCACACATCGATACACACACAGATCCATAAGCATATGCCCACATCAACATATGTGCTCAAATTTATACATAGGTACTGGCAGCCTCTTCATAAATATTAGTACATGACACGTACATAGGATAGAACTCCGAAAAATTCTTTTGCAAGGCGCTAAAAAGCACACTTAACAATATGTCATAAACACTCTTTCAGGTGAGCACCTGTAGACATTCCTCATTCTTTACAAGGTCCGCAGAGTCTTCATTCCATGGTAACAGTTGGTTTGGCTGTGCTCTATGTGTAGATGTTGAGCTTGCTTACTTATTTTTTCCTTCTCCATAATGTTGGTATTAACAGAAGTGTACATATGTCTTTACAAGCTTGGTAGTTTTTCTGAAGAACAGATTTCCAGGAGTAGATTTTCTAAGCCATAAACATAACTGAATACTAAGAACAGTCTGAACCAACCAGTATATTTTATAGTGGGTCTCGGGAGAGGATGACGTTCAGGGTGAGGTGTCCTTTCAGCAGACTCAGAGTAAGTCACTGTCAGGAGGAGAGGATGACATTCAGGGTGAGGTGTCCTTTCAGCAGACTCAGAGTACGACATTTTCTGAAGGCTTTCTCACATCACCATGTGAGCATTTGAAAATTCTATGGCTTCAAGGCGGGTTTAGCTCTGTCTAGTACTAAAAATATTCACGTATGTACTGTTATAAAAAATATTTTAAATTTCTCCTAAAGTTTCTGAACCAAGTTGTCACTTTGCCTAATAGGTCCTCTAGGTAAATAAATTAAAACACTTCCAGAAGCATAATAAATAATAAATGTCATCTCTTCCAGCTGCTATAGGCTTCTAAGGCGTGCGTTTTATCCTACACAACTGTCCTTTTCTAAAATACTGAGAATATTCTGTAGTCTCTGAGGTAGACAGAGACAAATTCCTACTTCCATTTTCAGGAAAAAAAATTTGAATTTCTACTGATTTAGTTGAGAAATATTTTTGAAGCACTTACTAAGTAAATTCTAAATTCTATAAGGAACAAGAATAATATGGAAATAAAAAATAACAAAAACTAGTTCTTTACCCTGAAGAATTTCTCATCACCTAAGGAATTTATGGAAGAAATGCTATTTAGAAATATAAAATATATATATTTCTAAGCAGTTGACAGGACAGTGAGAGATATAAAAATAGTAAGGGAAGGGTCATCCATTTTGGGAGCTGAACATCTAGGGTGTACAAACATCGTGAGCACAGACATATTTCTTGGGCACTGCAAAGGAGGACAAATATCATTTCTAGCTTCAAGATGGATGTGCTCTGGGAAATGGACCTTGACGTCCAGACAGAATGTTGATGGTAAAGTTTCCAGAGAACATTATCAGTGGCGGCAAAGAGCAAAGACATGGAAAAAGGCAAAGCTTGTGCACTGGCACAGTCTCGTGTGCCTGGAACTTGGTGCATGTAGGAGAGAAATTGGAACTAAAAAGGAAGGTAGGTCAGGGCCAAGTTCACCTGAATGTAGTGTGGGGAGCGTGTTGGGTGTGTAATGGGAGCTACTGAAGGTTTGGGAGGAGAGAGAGTGACTTTTCTCAGCTGGGCTTAGGAAGATTAATCCATTTAGTGGCATTATAGAGAGGCAGAAATTGGAGGGAAGAAAATTGGATAGAAGGCCGTATACTTGTCTAAAAACAGGAAATCCTGATACACCTTTAATTAGGCTTGCTTTAGGCTATACTTGGCTTAAGCCAAAACAGTAATTCTTTTAGAGCCATAAGGGATGTATCATAATTTACCAATGAATGAGAAAATGAAGCTCAAGCAGGTAACAGCTCGCCTAGAAAGAGAAGATGCCATGAGGTCAACTCAACATGAAATTTGTATACGAGATAGAGATCATTAAGAATCTGAAGGAACACTGGGGGATATTCATTAAATGTTTAAATGCACCTTGGAAAAGTGAAGGCAGGTGAATCCTTAGGAAGAGATTAAGAAAGAAAATGAGGCGCTAAAGATTTTAAGTAGTGTTAGAAAACGGGGAGAACACAGCTGGGTCACCGTTCAGCATTTTTGACGGGGGTGCTGATGGGAGTGGAGTGCTCTTCAGAGATCTCAGGTGGAGTCTTCCTGAGTTCTGTTGTTATCGGCATTGCTGAGGAGGACAGTGACGAATGACAATGATGGTGTGTGTGTGTTTCTGCTTTCTATGACAGCCCGGACCCTCACTGTGGTATAGTTGCAGAACAGACAGGTCACAGGTGGAGGAATCTGGCAGCGGGACACTGAGCTGACCCTCTTTACTGTCTGTCAACAACCAGTTGTTGAAGTTTTAGGAATTTCGTGAGTCAGTTGTCAAACACAGCGATTTTAGGATTGTATTGTGTATACTTAGAATTGAGTAAATTAAAATTTTAAAAGGTAATACTCTAAACTCATCATTTAGAAATTACTATGTTTTACTGTCATCTGTGCTTTGGAGGAAGTTCCCTCTACGGCATGGATGTGGGGGAATATCGTGAGAAGTTCTGGGATAGGCACCTCCTCCCAGCTCTGGGTCAGTAACTTCAAGGGCCTCTCTTGAAACTGCCAGCTGGGGTATTCACACCACAGCAACCAGCAAATGCGACAAACCACACTTTGTTCTTTAGCTCCAGGCATCTAGTTGGTAAACACTTATCAGGTGACCTGTGGATTCTCTAACACTGTTCAAAAGGAAATGGAAACTGAAGGTTGTTTTGAAGTAATTTCTATCTATCTTTTCGTTCCTTCCTCACTCCCACAGGTTTCTAGCATGTTCCAGCATTCCACAGGCACACAGATGTGGTGTTCCTGTTCAGCTTTACTCTTGTGCCCATTCTCACTGATGAGGAAATTGTGTGTTTTAGCAACTCTGACAACTTGGACAAGTCACAATCGTCACTCTCAGTTAACTCATCTATAAGACTGATGGGTTGAAGTCCATGTTCTCTGGTGTTTGACCTTATCTTTGAACCTAGATTCCAATACCTTTCCAACCTGGGACCCTAATACCTAAAGGAACATCACTGGGTCTGATTCTAAGATCAGAAAAAATTTCAAGCAGACAAATGTTCTTAATATTTCATTTTATTCCCTGTTCACTAGACATCTGGGCATCTGTGCTTCCTGAAGCCGTGAGTTCTCCCATGAACCAGCTCTATTCTCTGGTTTGAGGGTAGAGCATTTCTGTCTCGCTGTTCCAGAACAAACAGAAGAAATTCCCAGATTTTGCCGTGTGTAACGCACTCCCGTGTAGAATATACACCCATGTTTTTGGTCCAAACTATCAGGAAAAAAAATCTTTCATTTTTTAATTAAAGTTTTATTTGTTTGCATTTAGGTACTTGGTTTTTGTATTATAAAGGAATTTCAACATTTATTTTTTAACATGTTACAGGAAATGTACATAACAAATAATTGCAAACACAAGAACAGATAGTAAGTATGACAAATTTTATATGCCAGTAACAAATAGTACTACCACGTGTAATGTGCATCCTTATTTTTCTCTCAAAAGTTTGGGCAAAAAAGTGTACATTATACACAACAAAATACTGACATTTCTGTGTTCAATTAATAGGAGGCACATTCTGATTCTTACTATTTTTAATTTTTTTTGAGACAGGGACAAGACAGACTTTGTCTCTCTCAGTAGAGTGCTGTAGCGTCACAGCTCACAGCAGCCTCAGACTCTTGGAATTAGCTATTCTCTTGCCTCAGCCTTCCAAGTAGCTGGGACTACAGGTGCTCACCATAATGCCCATCTATTTTTAGAGATGGGATTTTGCTCTGGCTCAGGCTGGTCTCAAACTTGTGAGCTCAGGCAATCCACCTGCCTTGGCCTCCCAGAGTGCCTTATTCTTATTTTGAAAAACTTCTATTGAGCCTCCAATAACTGAGACTTTCTCTGAATTTTAACTTCTCATCTGATAATTTAAAAAATTATTTATATTCACTAGGCTTTAAGTCAATCTTGATATTTTCCACTGCTATGGTTCAAAACTCTAAATGGATTACACTGACAACATAGACAAATTTAATCTTCTACATATATAACTTGAGGATAAAAGGTCAAAAAGGAAATCTGTGTCTCTTCTCTCCTACAGATAAAAATGCAAATAGCTAATTTCCTTTGAAGTTTGTAAATACAGCCTGTATTCTGTGTTTGTTACAGAAGTAAATAGGCCACCGTGATCTGGCAGAAGTTACCTCTTCAAAGTCTCTGCCTGCCTGGCTGAGGAAAAGGTTTATTTTTTTCCCTAACATAGGTTTCCTAGTGCTGATAAAATCAGTACACTCGTAAAGCTACTATTCTGAACAGATTTTTTTCTCCTTTTATTGAGAGAGCTCAGGGACAGCTCTCCAGACACCATGCTGGGCACTAAGGAGAGAGATTCAGACAGTATCCACAGGAGTAAGAAGTTCATGATCAAGAGGATATGACAACACAAGGTGCAGGCCTGGGAGCAGTGGTGTTATAGCAGAAAGTACAGACAGGGATGCCTGTGATGGCCTCGAGAAGGGAGCAGAACAGAAAGAAAATGATCCCAGGGCACCAGGAATAAGCACAGGTACTGGGTGGGTGGGAATTCAGCAGGGAGTCTGTGCCAGGCCTCATGGGGAGGAGGGCCGAGGAAGGCCTGGGACAGAGGAGCTCTGCCCAGCAGCCTGAGCACCCTCCACTCACTCTTTGTTGTCAGATTCCTTAGGACTCCAGTTGCAGGGTTTTAGGGACAATAAGTTAAAACTGTATCAAAATACAGATTATGGATGCCAACAAATATACTGGAAAATATTTTCTACTGAAAGGAGGAAAGACTTTATTTCAGTAAACAGTTTGGTATAAAACAGAGAGAGGAGAGAGAGAGGGAGATCTAACAAAGAGAGGGGCTACCTTTTATAAAGAAAGTTCCCACCAGGTTCTCGCTCTAGTCTCTGTAGGCAAATGAAGGATTCGTTCTTGCTCAGTTCTGATTGGTTAACACTTGCTGAATCTTGATTGGTGGAGGTAGGTTATTGTCTGTTGGTTGGTTCAGGTGGTGAAAAAGCAACAAACAATTAGGGAAGTCTCAGAGTTCAGGGACTGTGGGGGTTTAATGGGAACTGCAGAGTTCAAGCATGACCTCTAGTCAGCATATGGGCCACATGGCTCTGTTCTGAATTTAGGGCCATCTTTAGAATTTAGGGCCACTGAGACACTCAGGCTCCATCTAAGAAGCTGACTCTAGTTCATGGGTCCTGCAGAACATAGTGGTGATATCAAGTCTAATGATACTGTTACTGGCATTTCTTTCAATTGGTCTGGGGGATTCTAACAATGAACCCATGGACCACAAATCAGTGGTAAGATAGGATTTTATTAGACAGAAAGGAATATAGAAGGAGTAAAAAGCACCAGAGCTTCTGGCCAGGGGGAAGACCCAAGTTGGAAGTCAGGTCCTTTGTCTAGGGGTATATATCACATTTTGGCCAGGACTTGGTAGCTGAAAAAACACCTTTTCAAAGTTAATGAGTGTATTAAAAAAGTAATGAAAGTAGTCTCTCTGACAGGGCAAGGTTATTAGGTGTTTGCAATTTTTGACTCAGGGAAGGGATTAGGATGTGTGCTCCCTACTCAAGGTAGAAACTTCCCTAATTGTTTGTTGCTTTTTCCCCACACCTTTCAGGCTGCTTTGTTCATGACCTTGCTAGAGCCCAGAGGGTGTGGCCTGGAAAGGCAGCCTGTTTGTGTCTAGAGATGGGGGTCTAAGTTCTGAGCTCACTTGGGCCTAGAGAGTGGGGGGTCCCTGTCCAACCCTGAGTGGAGGAAACGGTATCATTATGACTTCCATTTTCTCTGTGCTCTGAAGAATCTGGCTTTCCCCTTCCCCTATTCAAAACATAAAATAATAGTTTTTGAAATAGCATTAAATTGTTATATTCCTCAAAATACACTATCATATTTAGTGTATTTAGAAATGAAATTATATATCAATAATATCTATACATTACTACTCATATCTAAAAATATTCATTTTATTTATAAATGTGAATTTATAAAAATTGAACTAGATAAAAATAAATAATAATGTCATTTTCCTCTTTAGCCCAATGCTTGGCACAAAGTATATCAATAATATTTGATAAATGACATCATATAGAGTTTTGTGGTTTGTTAATTTTTTTTCTTATTTGACATTATCTTACCTCCTGCTGCCTTCATAAAGGAGGCAAAATATTGGCACGAGAATTATAATACGTCTATAAAAGGCTGCTGGATAGTGGATTTAATAGGAAAATCTTCATGTTCACTATTGAGGTTAATAAGCCTAAAATATCTTAAAACTAAATTAAAGCCCTTTCTGACTTAAGAAGGCATTAAGAAAAAAGTTTGATGGCATTTTGGCTGACTCTAGAAGTAAGTATCAGTTCTTTGCGGAAGAGTGCCATTTGCAGCTCAGATAAGAATAAAGATTTCTTGTCTTCCCTGCATGCATCTTCAGAAAAAAGCCATCCTCACTAATCATGGTCTCTGAAAATGTCTGTGTATCTCCTGGTGGATACTCCAGCTCTTTTTCTTTTTTTCCCTGCTCTTAAAGGAATACAGGCTGTATTTCTGATCACAGATATTTATTAACAGTAGAAATTCTCCTGTCACGTTTTAGATTGTTGATTTCATCCTTAGTGTTTCCAGATAAATGATATGAACACTCTAATTTGCTTTGTTGTCATAAAGGTGTTCATAATTCTGGACCAAATCTCTTGAGTTTTTTCATTTCCAGTAACTACAGTGAGAGTAATTTGCAATTCTAATGTCACGCAGTGTATCTGAATTGGAAAAAGTGGAAGCCTCTGAGAACAAAGCCTCGTCCAGTGGAGTGATTTTAAATGCCTTCAGTTCTGCTAAGCTTATGGGGAAAGCTGCAGTGAATGTTCTCCTTTTCCCCAGCAGTGCCGAGGTGCCTATTGTTGTGTCACTGAAGTAAAATAATCTGTAATTGTAAAGATCGCAAGGGTGTGCTACTAAATTTGGAAGCTCCGGGGCGTGTTTCAGGTTGTTGGTGATTTGTAGGAACGTGGGTCTTTGTTTTCTGCTTTCCTCTTGAAGGCACCCTCTTATGCTTTACTAAAGATTTTGTTGTATAAGCAAAACGTTTTAACTGAAAACTTGGACCCAAACTAAGATGCCTACCACTTGCTCCATTAGTAACACATCTCTATCTTGCCCTAAAATTGTACAGTCACCTTTTTTCGCATGCCCTTCCTCCATGTTCTATCTTTATATTTTGTTCTCCATCTGCCTTTATAATCTGGTAGTGACCTCTTTCAGTTCTGTCCCATCAGCAAAAATACTCTGTGGCCAAGCAAAGTACATAGATGAATTACATGGTCTATTTAGAGAGCATTTAATGGAATTGGGGAAGAAAAATACAAACATGAGTTTTGTTATTAGTTCTAGTTGTAAGGGGTTGGAGTCACCTTTGCAGAGATGGTACCTTTGTGGTCCTACGTTGTACAATGCAAATGCAGGAACGTGAATTTATCATCTTCTCTTGCCACATGTGACACAGACATTCTTATTTCTGAATAGTCACTTCCTGGCTCTTCTTTTTAGGGGTCTGATATGACAATAAACTAATAATTAGGAACTAACTTTTGTTACTGTTTTATTAAAGGTATCTTGGAACAAGAAGTCATAGACATGTGTAGATTGGCTTAGCATCCAAGGAATGAAAAAGCATAACATGTATTTTCAAAGCTTTTATGTTCTCTGATTCCAAAGCTCTTGATCAGTCTCAATATTTTAAAAATAGATGTAAGTTTCCATTCTGGTATTATGTCCCATTTTTATTTTGAAAAATGTCAACCTACAGTGAAGTTGGGAGATTAGTACACTAAACAGCCGTATACCCTCCACCAGCCATTAACAATTTGTCTAAGAATAACTCTATTATTTGGTACTATTTTTTCACTTCTAAGAAAATCAATGTATTTAATACTTTTATCTCAAATATAATCCATATTAAAAATTTACCCTTTGTTCTTTAATTATTATTAATACTAGCCATCATTTTTTCAACCTGGCTTCCAAACAAGCCCAGGTAGAAACTGTTTGATATTCATCTTTGCTCTTTTGCAAAGTCAAGAACAATTCCTTTATAACTTTTTTAAATTATTAAAAGTAAATTTTTAAATGGACAGAGTCATGACTCTCATACAAGTATAAAATGAACACATGTCAGAGATTTTATTTAATTTGTTAATTTTCCAGGGAACCAGTAAGATGTTAAAAACCAGTTCAAAGGAGAATCCAAAAAGCAGTCATGCATAAGGAATCAGAAATGCTTAACTTTTTACAGCCATACCACCCTGAATGTGCCCAACCGGTCTGATCTCGGAAGCTAAGCAGGGTCAGGCCTGGTTAGCACTTGGATTAGACAAACACCTAACTTTATTTGGTAATAGATGCAAACTGGCTTCTTTGTAGGAGAGGAGGGACTCCCTCTCATTTCTAAGAGACAAACCTATTTGTATCTTCATAAATTCAAATGATTTGCATTAAGTTCAAAGGGATAAAATAGCTTAAACACAGTAAGTAGCATATACCTACAGAATCATGTAACATGGGCAATGTGCTAACTGGACCCAGAATTCCATAAAACATCCAGCAGTCTTTTTTTTTTTTTCCATTTCAAAGTATTTTACAATTTTTTTCCAACTATCTCCCCCAATTTGTGATCAAAATAATCTCAAAATTATTAGTGATCACAAAAAAGGACTGGTCTCATTGGGTTTGGCCTGATCATTTTCATAGGTGTGACCAGAATGTTAATTTACTTACGGTACAGACCTCCTTGACTTCATACATATAGAGCTATACAACACAAGGAACTATTAAGACCACAGAACTTTTGTGTGTAATTTTTCATGAGGAATTTCAAATTTCATATTTAAAACACTTTTTAATTTACTACTCCATGGCTATAAAACTAAGCTCAAGATTCTCTCCTCCAGATTTCACTTGAGTAACATACATTTGGGTAAATTTCTCCAATCTTGATATCCTGAATATGTGTTAAGTTTCCTAACATGCCAGGTGTTGAGCTCTCACCATCTATAGTGTTGGAGCCCTGTACACCAACTAACATGCTAGTTTCCCTGGGAGGGTTCCATGGACACTTGTGAAGTCAACAATTGTTCCTTAACTGCAGGTTGTAAGATCTGATTAAATAAGAGTCATTCTCAAATATGACATTTTAGATCAACTTTGATTAAATGATTCAGTTGTCTAATTATTTTCCAATAAAAAGGAAGGAAGATTTTTATTGATTCTATGCAGACTATCACATTGCCATGAAAAGTAATGAAAACTTAGTGATCATGCCAGATTTCTGGGGTGTTAGTGAAATCAGGTGTCATTTTAACATGTTATGTTTAGGTACATAAAAGTAGAGTCTACTAGATTTGTGAACAAACCAGTTATGAAAAAAGACAAAGAGCTTTCTCATATAACCGAAAATAGAATTACAGCCACTCTTACAGTATTATAAGCAAATAACTAGAATAAAATTTTCTTCACAAGTTCATTCAGTTCTAAGTAATTAATTCTTCTGCTGGACCTTGAATAAATAGTCTAATTTCATTAGAAAGAATCCTGGTAATCCAGCCTTGGTCCATTGACTTATTTGAGCATTCCCAGCTCAGAAACCCATACCCAGAAGGTAACTTAATTTTTTTTAATTTACTTATTTCATTAAATCATAAACACATAGATCATATATACACTAATGCATTTATGGGGCATAATGTGCTGATTTCATATACAATTCAGAGCATTTACTTCACACTGGCTAATATATACCTCATCTCATTTACTTAATTATTGTGCTAAGACATTTATACTCTATACTTAATATATCCGACTTGTACCCTTGCATTATTCACCAAAGGAAGAAAAAAAATTATCCAGTGTACTCAGTACTATTATGAAACCAATTTACAATCACACTTTCATATGAAGAATAGATCACAACTATGGCCCAGGATAAAGGAAGGAGGGGAAGGAGGAGGTCTGATGAAGGGAGGGCGAACGGTGGGATAACTTTTGAACTGTCAGCAGTTTAGAGCACCTGGTGCAGTACTCGTCCAAAACCCTCCAAGACTTTTACTTAGGACACAAGATGTGTTCTTTACTATAGAGCCTTAGGAAAGCATATGAGTGAAGCAAACCTATCTGTACATTACAAACACTTAAAGGCTGTTGTTAAATGATTACTGTAGCTGATAATGTGAGAATGGAGAATAAAATTCTCTATTCAATATGTGTTGGAATCAGTATTTCCTCAGATACTGAGAACATGCAGTGAGTAGAAGGGGCACAGTGAAATCTCCATGGACTTTCCATAAAGCATACAATTTCTGAAATAATATTAATAACATTTACAAATGTAAATATTATATTAATAATATAACATTAGTAACATTTTATGAAAGTAACCTAGGGGAGGCTAGTGCTTCTTCAGATCTGAAAATCTTTACTATGCAAATCTTAAAATAACAACACATTGAACAGATCTAATTATTTCCAGCTTGTTTCTATTTATAAATTAAAAGAACAAACTTCAGCTATTTTCCAGATCCTTTGGGAAATCTCACAGATACTTTTAGGTAGAAAATAATTCCAAAATTTTTATTTTCTTCTTTCTAACTTTGGGATCTGATTTTGGGAAGGTAAAAACAAGAGAAATTGGAGAAGATTTGGTTACGGAGTTAATATAGGATCATGATTGAATGGAGAAAAAAAGAAAACTTGCTTCTCAAAGTGACAACATGCATTAAAATGCAAACAAAGGTTAAAGGTAATTATGAAGAACCTTTTTTCAAATGATGAGACATAACTTTGTTATTTAGGTGATAAAGTTATCTGAAAGCACAGAAACTTGTTCTGGTAAAACATACAATTCCTGCTTTGAGGACAGTCAGAAGGTATCTTTTCCTGGTATCTTTACATGGCAGAAAGCAAGTTTTATAATGGCACTAATATTATTCATGAGAAATTTGCCCTTAAGACCTGATCACTACCCAAATCCCCCATCTCCTAATCACTTTGTTTAGTGTTACGTTTCAGAATTGAATGTAGGCGACAAACATTCAGCCTGTAACAGGGAGCTACCCTAAATGCTATTCTTGTTAACTCCTTTCCTTAATAATGATATGCTGATTGCTCTAATTTTTTTTCTTAATAAGTCTTCAGTAACTTTATCGGGTAATTCAATATAAAAAAATTTTGTTGGGACATTTTTCTGGAATAATTTATCATTATAAAGTGATATTTTAATAGCAACTAAAATTCTAAATACTCAATTCCATTAAAGATGAAATTCTTATTTGAAAAGAGGGAGAAAAAGTTTAGAGAGGCTTTCTTTAACGTCTTGGTTTTATACCTCTGCTAGAGGACTCCCAGGGTTTAACACTACTTGAATACATCGTAGTGCCTCAGAGCTCATTTAAGTGTCATATAGAAAGATAGTTATACAGCTACCACCTTGTAGGCTTCTTGGACTTAGAGACTTAGAGTGCATTTCCAAGAAGCCTCCTATGTTTTAATTTTATTTGTTTATTTTAATGAAATTATTTATTTATTTGGGACAGAGTCTTACTTTATCACCCTTGGTAGACTGCCACAGTGTCAGCAACTTCAAACTCCTTGGCTCAAGCGATCCTCTTTCCTCAGTTTCCTACAGTGCCCACCACACCACCTGGCTATTTTTAGAGATGGGGTGTTGCTCTTGGTCAAGCTTGTCAAGCTAGTCACTGAATTGTATATACCTCAAATCTGAAAATAGCTAAAATTTGGATATGAGGAATGTGGTAGGATGCCTTGGTAGAAGTCACAGGCCCCAGGAATGTGCGGAAAGGAGGAGAGGTTAAGTGTATTAAGAACTCAAATGCTATAGCCCCTGGAGCACACGCTTCCCTATTCACTCATACTGAAAGATTTATTCACTTCTTCATCTTTACAAAGTGCTTCCAGTCTGAAGAGCCAGTGTGAGCCAAGCCAGTGAGTGTCCTGACCTCCTGGAGGTCAAGTGGGGCAGAGAGACATCAATCCAACAAGCACAGCAGATAGGTGGAACTAAAGAAGGAGACCAGCTGCAAAGGCACCTGCCTGCAGCTACAAGCACATGTACTAGGAAATCCAGCCTGTCTTCACCTGCATGTTTTAGGCATTCTGTAAGCATGATTCTCTTTTGGAATTACCTAACTGGCACACCATGGGGTAGCCCCCACCCAGGACCTTCCCACAGACCACCAAGGAAGAAATGGCAGCTCCTTTTCATCTTCAGTGTTAACTGCACTTGTTTCCCTAGGGGTAGACCCTCTATATTTCATACAGAATGTTTAATTTTGATAAATTCCTAAAATAGATTATAGAGCTGAGCTCAGCTTTCGCTGTACCACGCAAAAGCTAGCTGAGGGGTTTGGACAACATTGTCTGACCTCTCCCAGTCCTGGTTTTCTAAATTTTAACTTGGAGATAATAAATACAACCTTAAATGAGTATTCTGAGGAGAAAATGAAAGATGTGAAGTGTTTAGCGCAGCATGTCACACGTAGTGAGTAGCTGTCATGTTCCATCATCATCAACTAGCCGAGGAAGAAAGATACCTTGTCTGTTTATTGCTTTCCAGTTGTGTCCCATAAAAATAATTTATAATTGTGAGGGGGATTTAAAACCCCCAAACACTTGAAGTTTGTAACTTTATTCATATTTCAATGCATAAAGTTATAAGTCCATATAACTTAAATTAGACTATTAATGAAATGTAAAATGAATCTTCCTTTAGTTATCAACTTCTATGTTTGCATAAATAGGATTTTCTAAGGAGAGTTTTTCAAGAACATTTCTCTAAAGACAATTTCTCAAAGACATCCTATTCTATGCAAATTGAAAAAGTATGACTTCATATTAGTTGAGCATATGAATCATTATATATTTAGATTTTTCCATATAAAACTTTGTACAGTTTTACTACATAAATAATCTTTATATAAGGAAAAATTGGGGAAAGCTTTTTGTTTGAAAACTTGGAAAGTTTTCATTTTAATCATTCACTAGAGGTTTGCTATGTTTCCTCGGATTATCTGGAAAAAATAACAACAA
Organism: Galago senegalensis; assembly: GCA_963575145.1. Classification (NCBI taxonomy): domain Eukaryota; kingdom Metazoa; phylum Chordata; class Mammalia; order Primates; family Galagidae; genus Galago; species Galago senegalensis. The sequence continues at coordinate 25,902 of CAUYTI010047941.1, forward strand.
TAACAGTTATTTCTTCCTTGTGGGTTTTGACATTTGACCTGACAGCAGTGGCCAGTGGGTCCCCGGAGTGTCCCGACCTGTCCCGACTGGCGGCTCCCGCTCGTAGCTTTGCCTCCTCCCCTCGTCGACTGAGATGGCACTGTCACAGTTTACAGTTTCACCAAAATAGATTTTCTCATCTTCTGCCTGTTAACTGTGTTTAAAAAGCAAATCTAACATTGAATTTAATGCTGAGGAGATGGTGAGAAACTGCTCTGAAGAATTAATTCCCTCATGTTTTTTTAACAGCTTGAAAATCAGCATGCTTAGAATTTCATACAACGTGCAGACACCTTTCCCTGGGTGTGAAGGTGTTTCTGAGCCCCTGAAGAAGGAATTACCTATTTCGTGCTCAACCTTTCTGGACTTTGCCCCCCAGATCAATTGTCAGCCTAGGTTGGGACAATTATTTTGACCATCAGACCCTGAAATTCATTCATAGACTCAAAAACTATTTACTAAAACCTTACTATGTATCAGGCATTTTGTTAAGTACCTTGATTACAGCAACGTTGATCAGGTCAAATCTAGTCACTGTTGCAAAGACTTTAAACACAATCAGGAGGAAACAAATGGTTATAAATACTTCCAGTGGACATGGCAGGTGATTTGGTATATGATGTAGCTAAACAGCTGGGCCACTGCATTCATATTTGAGGATCAGTGAGGCCTTGCCAGAGGAGTGAGTGGAATTGAAGCTGAGGTCTGGGAAAGAATGGGTGGTGGTGGTGGTGGTGGCAGCAGAAGTAGCAATAGGAGTAGGTGTGTATTTCGAAGGCTCACTCGCTCCCAGGTACTTTTCAGCTCTTGATCTAAATAATCCCATAAGACAGTTACTTTTCAAATCTTTTATAAATGAGGAATGTGATCCACAGAGATGTTAAATAACTGTCCCAGGTTCCCACAGCTATTACGTGACAGAACCCAGATTCAAATCGGGACACGGACTTGATCACAAGTGCAGCTGCGGCAAGAACAGAGTTGGAAAAGGCATTGGAAAGTAAGGAAGCTACAGGGACCATGGAATGGAGGACAGCAAGGGAGGACGGCACCCTCAGGAACTGGCAGTTCAGAGCTCTGAGGGCCATGTGCACAGGGTACTGGGTGAAGAGGGACAGACGGAGCCAGAGGGCAAGCTAGACCAGATCGTGAAGGGCCTTGTGAGTTATAATACTAATTTGCACTAACTGCATCTAATGATCATGCTTTATGTGAGTGTCCTTTTCCTCAGGAGGTACTGAATTATTTGGAGGTACAGGGTCACAATGTCTGCAACTTGCTCCCAAGTAGCTCAGAAAACATATAGCAACAGCAAAAAATGTTACATGTGTGTATACATAGTAATAAGCTTATTTATAATAGATTTATTTTATATATACAAAGGGTACCAAAAAATGTATATACAATTTAAGAAAGGAAAAAACGGTATCGTAATTGTAATACTCAGTCATGTTTAACTTCTGCAATTACAAGAGATACAAGATAACAATATACAAGTTAAAATACATTATTGTTATATACTGAGTATTTAAATTTTATGTTTTTAATTTAATTTACTTTAATTTTTTTGATTGTTGGGGATTCATTGCGGGTATAGAGAACTAGGTTACATTGATTGCATTTGTTAGGTAAAGTCCCTCTTAATTGTGTCCTGCCTCCAAAAGATGTGTCACACATGACCTCTTACTCTCCTACCTCCTTCCCTCTCTCTGCTCTCCACTTCCCCAAACATGTACTAGGTTATCAATTGTCTGCATATCAGAATTGGGTACATTGGATTCTTGCTTCTCTAGTCTTGTTATGCTTTGCTAAGAAGAATGTGTTTCAGCTCCATCCAGGTTAACACAAAAGATGTAGTCTCCATCTTTTCTAGAGGCTGAATGGTATTCCATGGTATACACATCCTGCAGCTTGTTAATCCATTCCTGGGTTGGTGGACATTTGGGTTGTTTCCACAGTTTAGCAATTGTAAATTGAACTGCAGTAAACAGTCTAGTGCAAACGTCCTTATGATAAAATGATTTTTTTTTCTTCTGGGTAGATGCCCAGTAATGGAATTACAGGATCAAACGGGAGGTCTAGTTTGAGCTCTCTGAGGATTCTCCATACTTCCTGCCAAAAAGGTTGTATTAGTTTGCAGTCCCAGAAGCAGTGTAAAAGTGTTCCCTTCTCTCCACATCCATGCCAGGAGTATCACAATTTTAATACTATTTTTTCTTGTTTTAAAATATGTCTACATTTTTTGGCACCCTCTATACATATGTGTAAACAGAAAGAAAGAGAGAGACAAGTAAGACTGAATGTGACAAAATTATGTACGGTGGGACCTCCCTGGTTGACCACCTCCCTGTACTGGCCATCTCCTGAAGTTGACCTGATTTCACAGACTGGACATGCACCACATGTGTCAGTGCAGTAGACCTAGTTCCTATGTTGACCACCTCCTTGTGTTCACCAGTTTGTTACAGTCCCTTGGATGGTCAACTTACAGATGTTCTACTGTATGTATGTTATATACAAAGGTCTGATAATCAAGTCTGCACACTCATCCTTGGAAAAGTGCTACATACCTCATTGCTGAATATCCCTCCCTTTGGGAAGCTATGTGCTGATACCAACCATGCCTCAAAGCAATTTTGGAGAATGTCAGAGCTTCATCTTATAAGCTGACAGTTAAGTTCATGAACTTGCTGCCAGGTGCTTATTATGTTTGCAGAACTGTACAAACAACTCGGTCAGGTGTCATCACCTTGGCGTGTCAGTACCTCACGTCTGTGTTTGTGTCAACACGTGGCAGTGTCTTGCTGAGTGGTGTTCATTATTGTTCCGTGTTTCTGTCTGCCATGCTACAACTCTGAGGGCATTTCAGAAATGAGCTCCAAAATTGCTGTGAAGGGTGGACTAGGAGCCAACATTGGTGCACAGATTCCCAAGGGAGTCCATCACAGGTGACTGTACTGATATTCAGTGATTAGGTATGGAGCCCTTTTCCTAGGATGAGTCCATGAACTTAATGGTCAGATCTCATATGTAAAGAAAGAAACAAAGAAAGAAAAAATCTGGCAACATTTTTAACAGATGGTTAACAGAGGTGAAGGACAGTTCATCACACTTTCTAAAAAATAACTTACCTGTAAGTTTTGTGATTTTGTCTAAATAAAAATAACAAATAGAGGAAGGGAAATGTACTTTATGTAAAGCAGGATGTGGAGCCCTGCAGTGGGAGGTCATTAGCTCAGGGGTAACCTGAAGAAATGTGCGTGTCCAGACACAGGGAGTGACTGGTCAGATCAGGAACAGAAAGGACCATTGGGAGGCTGCTCCGCGGGCCCGAGCAGGACTTGTGCTGACCTGGAGGGCAGCTGCGGCCACTCAGAGGAAAAGACTGGGAGTGGCCTGATGTCCATGGATGACCACAATAGGAAATGGTGTTGGGCCAACTGAGGACTCATGGTTCCACTTAAACTGCAGTTGGGAAATGTGGTCATAGTTGCATAAGAACATGCATTTTTTTTAATGCAGTTAATTGAGTCTAGTTTGCTATAAAATCCAAGGAATATAAAAATTAAAACCAAAGTCGAGCCTCTCCAGAATCTCTGCTTTATGTTTTCGGCTTATGTAGGCCTCTTTATTCCTGTGCCCCTTGTGATCATTTCCTGTATTTCTACGATGAAGATCTCATTATAGGTTACTCTGTATCTTACCACGAATGTGGACCTTTTTAATGTTAATTTATAATGCTGATGTGTTACTCCATTTAATTTAGTAACCACTTCATGCGCCTAAATCATCTCCACAAGTAATTTATGAAATTCTAGGATCTTGACCTGGGAAAATGATGCAAATTTACATATACACATATGTATACATGTCTGTGTGGGTGTACATATATGCACACACATATTTCTCCCTGTCTAATATGAGAAAAAGAGAAGTAAACCAATGTTTATTTGCATGCAATAGAGAAACAACATCTAAATCAGACTGGGGATACCATGGTTTGCAGGGGGGCACGTCAAGTGATCAGAAAATCATGTTCAAAGCCATATGCTTAATGTGAATTGTAAGGACAAGCAAGAAAGAGATAGAAAAAGAAGGACAAGTATAACTTTCCATAGAAGTTTGACACTATGCCAAGTTCATCTTACGCACTTGACAACAGAGGGGTTTATTGGAGTCTCTTTTGTTTGAATCCTGTGTGGCAACAAAATGTTAATAATGGATCACTTGCCTCATTGTACATAACTGTTAATTTTCTGGGCTTTTTAAGCATGAATCAGATGCAGGATTTTCAGTTGTTTATGAGAAATTAATTCAGTGTTTCTTGGATTTAACCAGTTGAAGCTGACATCTGCCTCGCAGCATCCTGGGGCATCTACTTTCTCTTGGTAATTGAAATGTTGTTCTACAAAAAAGGTTGAAAACTTCCTCCTATCTGCTTTCACTTCTGTTGTCAGCCTGGCCTGCTGTACGTGTGTTCCTACAAAGAATCGGGAGTGGGCCGGAGAATGATGTTTCACAAAGTCTGGCGGGTTGGAAGTGGCTATCGGATGTTTGTGGTGATGCTGGTGTTTACAAACCTGTTGAACTGCCAGGTATATGAAAATCTAGCACATACCACTATGTACCGTACACACTTCATAATGGTAACAGACGACTGTGTGACTGGTGTATGTGTTTACTATACTTTTGATGTTACTTTCAAGTGTACTGCTTCTAATTATTAAAAAAGAAAGTTAACTATCAAATTACCTCAGTCAGATCCTTCAGGATTACAGAAGAAGCCATTGCTATCACAGGAGGTGACGGCCCCATACAGGTCACAGGTCATTGTCCCTGAATACCTTTCAGAAAGTTAAATAAAGTGTGTGTTCGTGTTTTAGTTATTAACCAAAAAGTTGTAAGAAATAAAATAAAAATTAATAGAAAAAAGCTTACCAAATAAGGATATAAAGAAAATATTTGTGTACCATTGTATAATATGGTTGTGTTTTAAGCTAAGAGTTATTACAAAAGAATCAAAGAGTTAAAAAAATGTAAAGGTTTGTAAAGTAAAAAACTTATAGTAAACTAAGTTTAATTTATTTTTGAAGAAAAAGTTTAAATAAATTTACTATGGCGTCAGCGTACAGTGTCTGTACAGTGTCAGCAGACACAGTAATGTCTAGGCCTTCATGTGACTCAGCTT
>CAUYTI010047943.1:0-21257 GCA_963575145.1 Galago senegalensis
TTTCCTCAACCTTCACACTAAATTGTAATCTTAAATGGTAGATTCCTAATGCTACTTCACTCCTTTGTATCTGTATCTGTGTTAAATTCTTACTGAATGTTTGCAAGTATATAAAATAATCAGTAAAGTTAGGCCGGGTCATGGACCAGAGTGCCGACCTCCCTTCAAATCAATCATCCCATCTGCAGTTCCTTCCCCCTGCATCTCCAATCAGAGGCTCCAAGAACACTTTCACTGGTCCATAAAGGAGTGGGGAAAAATCCCTAGATTTGGTTAGATGTTAGCTTTCAACCATTTATGTAGTTTTTTTCCTTCCTAGTGAAAACATTCTTTTAGCAGTATTTTAACATCCTAAGAGTTTTGACAGGGTATGAATAGAACACAAGTTTTAGTGTCCACCTAATATAGACTTCCAGAATCCATGTATCATTCTATTCTACTTGTGGGAGTGACACTCACATTAGTTACTTGATTACTTCAGTGTTGCCTTAAGCATTATACATATGTGTGTGTGTATATATATGTTTTATATATAAAACACACACGACACACAGTGTTTTCATCGTACAAGTTAAGTTATATCTCTTTATTACATCCTTCTACATTCTTTTTATTTTGAAGCACTTGGTAGGTCTATATGTATCATAGGTACCTATTATATAAATACATTGCGTGAAAGGTGAAATGTAGTTGTTGTAAGAAGTAAAACTTTCTTTGGGACAGTTGATGAATGAGACTCACTCATGACACATGGACTATATTAAAATCACAATGCATGTGTCATTCTCTGAGGGAAGGGATGGACTGGCATGAACTGTGAGCTTGCTTGTGTGCATATGCTGAAGCATGTAGGCCAGATTCCTCACATATCACAAACCCACATAGGTATGCCTGCAACACGATATCTATAAAACATGTTGCTCTTAGCATAAAAGTGGATTATTGCTTCTTTTGGTTGATGGCAGTTATTTTAGGGAGGGACTTATCAACAAGTTTCTTCTTGCTACAGTCTAGGACTTAAATCTATAGGCTATACTCACACTTAGCCTGAAGAGACATTACCAGACTGGAGAAACAACTTCATTAATTAAAATGTTAAAATCCCAAGAATCTGGCATAAGGGAGGAGGAAATAATGGTCAGAGTCTTCTTAAAATTGGCTTACTTCTTGCCAAGTAATCATACACAGGTAAAGATAATATAAATATATTTTCCCTGGAGGTGAGCTTCTGTTGCCAATGCCAAGGTGGAAAACAAGACTGGAATTGTTGAGGTAAATAAAGAAATATAAGTAATAATAGTGCCATTAAAGCAAGAGATGGTGCCAAGCTGCAGCTTATAGGTATGACTTCACATGAGGCCAGAAAGGGTGTATCATTACTTCAGATTCAAGTTCTAAGTACAATTTTTAGAAACTGGAAATAACATCCTTCATAGATTTAAGTTTCAACTTGGCAGGAAAGTTGCTTTTGTTTTTCATGCTGATTCATCCAGAGCATGCTGAAGAAAGTACCAGTAAAAAATGTTCATGAAATTTTTAATAAGTCAGAAGGTGGAAAGATTGGTTTTTAAGGCTTTCCTGAGTGATTTCTCTAAGAGCTTCTTGAATTTGAAAGATTAATCTGCACTCCCTCAGCCTCTGAATGTCAGGAAAGACCAGCTGTAACTTTTTCAGGAAATGAGTAATAGTAAAATCAGGGGACTCATTTCTGGAGGCCTGGAGGAACTTTTCATCCAGAACCTGTAGGTGGGGTTTTCCCCCCAATAAGGATTCAGGGAATTCCAGAGGCATGTGTAGACCTGAAATGGGAATAGCCAATGCAATGTAAGTTTGCCCAGGAGGTTCTTCTAACCCTTCTCAGCTCTCATCCTGGGTTTCCCCACTCAGAGTGGCTGCTCCTTTACATTCATTCTCACCCCTCCTTTTTTTCTCAGACTTTCACCTCATTATCTGACCACTCTTTCCCACCAATTTCGATGCTCACACAAAACCCCGAGAATTCTTGAATAAGGATCACTTAGAGTTTTCCCTTCCTGTATATATATATATATATATATATATATATGTGTGTGTGTGTGCATGTGCACATGTGTTTAATACACACACGCATTCCTATGTCATCCTAAACTTCTTCATAGTTCTTTTAGTTGTTCAATGATTCTTTTTTTTTTTTTCTGGTAGATTGTAATCCCATGAGAGCAAGGACTATGTATGTCCTGTTCATCAAAGCAGTGCCTACCTAACACATAGAGGGACAAAATAAATGTTGGATGTTGGTTGAATTAATAACTAAAGAAATTCTATATGGAAATACAAAGAAGCAAAAGAAAAAAAGTCAGAAAACTTCAAGGAATTCAATACGGGTGTATGCGGAATGTAGTAGGAAATGAAACTAGAGGATTAAGTAGAGTCAGAATGTTCAGAACCTCTGTCCCTCTCTAAGGACTGTGAACATTAATGAAGGTCATAGGAAGCCATTATGAATTTTAAACAGAGAAATGACAAGGTCAAACGTTCCTCTTCGGAAGACCACTTTTTTTTTTGGCAGAGTGAGAGACAGATGACAGATTGAATACAGTGAGTACTGTGCACTATCTGTTTACAGTGCTCAAGATTTGAAGGATGCAAGATAGCATCAGAAGGACAGAGGTGAGATGGCGGTTTTAAGAAATACTGACAAGTTAAAATTCATAGGACTTGGGCTTCATTGGATATAGGTGATCATATGAACGATGCAATCTTCTGGGAAATAGCCACATAAAACTCTTAAATAAATAAACTCTTAAATAAAACTCTTAAACTCATAAATAATGGGTTGGTTTTCCTATCTAGAAATAGAAGAATTATATTTGGGCTTCCTTGCACTGTGGTCAGAGCAGTCATTTGTGTATTTTCTGCACAGAGTTAATTTGAAGGGCTCAGAATTACTGTAATAATAATACTTCTGTTTGAAGATAGTCAGTGAGACTATCCAAATATGTTGTGTAGTTTCCAACCCCACTTCTCTAACTCTCCTACATAAATTGAGAGTTCTACAGTTTAATTCTGACATTACCATCATATTCTACAGGTTTAAGGGTTCAGTCTTCCAAGACTGCCCTCACTTCAGGTATTAGGTATCCAGGGTGCCTATGCTTCTATGCGACTTGGCTACAAAGTCAGGGGTTTCCATGACTCTCCTACTCAAGTATAATTATTCATTAGATCAACTCACAGAACTGAGGCAAATGCTATACTCACCATTGTAGTCTGTTAAAAAGGACACAAATGAATGGATATGGAAAGAATAGTCAGGCAAAGAGGTACATAGGGTTGGGTCTGGAAAGGTCCCAAGCTCAGAAGCTTCTGTCACTGTTGGATTGGGGTGTGCCATCCTCACAGCATGTGAGTGTGTTTGCCAACTCAGAAGATCTCTGAACCCCTCAATTAGTGGTTTTTAGGGAGGCTTCATTACATAAGTATGATTGCTTAAATCATAGGTCATTGGTGGTTGACTCAATATTCAATCCCTCTCCAATCCCTGAAGGTTGTGGGGGGGGACCAAAAGTTCTAAGCTTCTAATCAAATCTTGGCCTTTTTGGTGACCATCTCTTATCCTGAAGTTACCTAGAGGTTCGCTAAGCATCACCTCAATAGGACAAAAGACACTTCTATCACCCCATATCACTCAAGAAATGCCAAGGTTTTTAGGGTCTCTGTACTAGGATCTGGGGACAAAGATAAAATATATGTATATATTTGTCTATTTTAAGTTGCACATGAACTTTATGGACATCCTGTATTTTTCATATTATACCACAGCCATAGAACAATATAAGTTTGTGTGATAGTCTTGAAAACCAAGAGTTGGAGCCACATGGGCCCCTATTGTGTTCAGTCAACTCATCAGCTCAATATTGGAAGGGAAAGGATCATGCAGTGGGTCTTTTAGCTTCCCAGGTGATTAGAAACAAAACAAGAAGATACTGTCTGGGAAAGGTTAGTCAGCCTCTTTTAAGACCTTCTTCCTCTAAGTTTCCCTTTGAGTTTTCTTTTTGGGTGAATTTTGTTCATTCTCAAAACTTCAGTTAATTTGGTCACTTTGAGGGAAATGAGCAAACTCTACTAACATTGGAATTTTTCTTCCAAATCTGGGCTTGCCTCTATGTAGGCAGTGATGCTTGATACTTATTACTTTGTTACCAAGCAAGGCCATGAACTTGGGGGTCTCCATGTAAGCATAAATGATAAAGTATGCTTTACTGAGCAAAGGCTGAGGATTTGGCAGTAAGATTGTGAGGAGAGGAGCTACTGAGATTTTAGGACATAGAGAATTGCTAGTGTTGCTCAGTTTCAGAGGGGCTTAAGTTATCAACAAAGCCACTTTCTAAAGCTAATTACACAGCAATATGATCATGTAGGAAGAGAAGAGAAGTGGGCCATGCTTTCTTCAGTATTCTCTTTCCTCTCTGTGGTGCCCCCAGTTTCTCCTCTCTCTTTAACCACTTGCTTGCTTCCCAGCTTTCAGGAATATTCAGTTTTTTCATGGTTAAGTTTCACGGCTTATTTCCCACAGGAGCACATTCATTTCAGTAAATGTCAGTGTCTTCATACAAAAAGTTGAATCTGTAATGGAATGTATTTGGAACTTAGGGAGAAGATGAGAGGGAATCTTCTTGTTGCCCTCAGTCTCACCCTTGGTAGGCAAACATATAGTCTACTCATCCTGCTCATTCTTGCAAGGAATGATTCTGGCACTTCTGACACTAAGGGATAAAGCAGAAACCCACACCACCAACTGTAGGTCAGATTCCATTAAGGTGAATCCCAAGAGCTGCCCAAATTTATTTAGCTCTGTTGAAATGCAATTTTACTTACTGTAAGGTGAACTGAGCAAATTTAGCACTAGTTTGAAAATAGTTGATGTAATAGGACAGATGATCTCAAAAGTTCCTAACTCTGAACTCCTGTAAATGATTCACTATCTATTAAATTCAACCTGTGACCAGGGGATAAGATTAATAAAATGGAAGAAACTTAGGTTTACTTGTCTGTTTTCAACTTATCCTTTATGTTAAAGTAATGCATGACAATGTTATAAAACCCATCATATAATAAATATATAAAATAGGAAGTAAATCTCCATGCTACCCCTGGTTTCTTTTCCCAGAGTCAACATTGTTAATATTTCTTACAGATCCTCCCAGATGTTTTCCATTCACACACAAAATCTTAGTCTTTTTAAAATAAGAAATTTCTCATGATACAGTACTGCTAGAGGCAGACACAATGAACAATATATTTTATATTTTGATGTATTTAATTTATTCTTTCCAGCATCTCTCTGGTTAAAATTGTCTTGAGAAAATATGTATTCTTAAAATATGTATGTAAGCATGACCTTCTTGGATCATTTACATAAACTTGAGAATTTTTGAAACATTTGATTTTTATTAGTAGTTGATTTCTTTTCAAAATACAGTTAATTAATCACGTATATATTTATGCTAAATCAAAAGTGAGCAAATTAATGACAATAATGCATTTGTAATCAGTCTTCACACAGGAGTGCATGTGTATTTGGTGCTGATACTTCATTAATGGAGTCCGTATTATTTTATACAATACATAGTTTCAAAAAATCCTTAAGTGTTTTTGGTGTGTCTCCTTGAAGCTATAACTATTTGAGATATTAGTAAGGTCATGGCACAATGCTTTTGGAAAGAACCACTCTTAACTCTATTCTGTGTCTCATAAATTTCAAATTAAATAATATTTGGAAAACATTACAGGATAGTTAATAGCAATGTCCAGATAAGAAGATCTGTATGATTTTAGCTTTATTGATTTTTGAAGAGAAGAATGCCATAGATGTGACTGCTTAACTTACTGAAATGATTTTTAACAAACCATTTTAGCCTTGTTGAAAACCTAGACTCTAAGCTCTTCTTTGTGGCTAAATGCTAAGCTCTGTAACTCAGCTGGACCTCCTGCTGTCTAAATTGATCCCGACATCCAGGTAGTTGCTAGGTTTCCACTTCAACCTGAAATGACACTCCCAGAGACCAGATGGGAAATTTTAAGATGGAAAACCCAACCCTTGCATAAAATCTTATATCAGTAGTGGAACACATCCCTGAAAATGGTGTAAAGCAGCTTATTCTGATGAATAGTGGTTTGTTGCTTTGTTAGTTATGGATAGCAGCACAGCAAGTGCCATGGCACTAGTGCATGTAGCTGTCAGGTGGGTTTGGGGGGTTTCCTGAACTTAGGCATCTTCTACAAGGCATCCAGATGGAGAAAAACTTAGAAATTTCTCCTTCTAGAAACAGGAGAAAATGATCAGTATTTGCTGAATGAAACATGTGCCACAAGAGCAGCACTTGAACATGATATGAAGAGGGCTGCCTTTGTTTTGTTCCCAGTAGGATGTGAAGAGAAACTCTGGAAGATCAATATTAGACCCATGTAAACTGAGCAGTTAGACCTACAAATCTTATAGAAGTGTCCCTCAGGAATATAGAAAGTGAGAATAAATGCAGGGAAGAAAGTGGAATAAGGGAGGCCTAAGCAAAGGCATTTAAATTTTTGTGGGGTCAGGAATAATATGTAGAAGTTAAAGTGATCGAAAATTTAGCATATTGAAGTATATTGGATTTGGAAAATTATTGGCCTAGTCAACATGTAGGGTAAATAGCAACAATAACAAAACTGAAAATGGAGATTTGTTTAAAGCTTTTATTTTAAATAACAGGTATATTCTCAGCTACACATAAATGATTGATATGTTGTTTAGCAAGAATTATTTGCTTCATATGGAGCCTCAAAAATGCATAGCTTTGGGTGGCACCTGTGGCACAATGGTTTAAGGCACCGGCCCCATATGCTGGAGGTGGCTGGTTAAAACCCAGCCTTAGCAAAAAACTGCAAAAAAAAAAAAAAAAAAAGAAAAAAAAGAAAAAAAAGCATAGCTTTTATGTTTGAAAACTGTCTTCAGAAAATGGTGTAAATCATTAAAGGCTCTTCTATAAAGCCTTCCTGGAAAATCCCAGACTTCAATTGCTCTCCTTTGCTTTTTACTCAATATATATGTCAAAGATATTTGTCAAATCATATATATATATATATTGAGTACTACTTTCTTCTGGACATAAAGGGTACAAAAATGAAAAAAGAAAAGAGACTTGACTTTGATAATCTCAAAAACACCAAATAAGTTGATAAGTGCTTGAGCCCTCTTCATCATTCGTTAAGCCAATTTTGATTAATTGCTGACATTGTGCTACATAGAATCCTAGGTGCCAGGTGAACCAATCAGACAGGGATTCTATATTTGAGATCCCACAGTACAGCAGTGGAGGCAGTCCATAATCTAGTAAACACTTTGTGAAAAGTGCTCTGAATAAATTGAGGATACTGCTGTCATATGAGAATGGACTGGGGATGGAGAGCTGAAAGGGTTGTAAGAGAGGAAGTCAGGGAAGATCTCTGAAATGGTAATTTTTAAGAAGAAAGACTATGAATGAGGAGGAGGAGAAGAGGAGATGCATTAACAGATATGGAAAACTGAAAATAGGAAGGCCTTGAAATGGAGACAGAACTTGACATGAATCAGAAACCAATAGCAAGCTAGTGTGACTGGATCAGGGTGAACCTAGATACTGATAGGTGGTAGGAGATGAGGAAGGCAGAATACAGATCATGCAGACATTGAAGGGTTTTACTCTTACTGCTGTGGTGAACAGAAGTTGAAAAGGGGATGGTGTAGGGCTGAGACCATGGGCTCTGGGGCCATGACTATCTGGGTTCATTTTTCAGCCCGACCCCTTAGTAGATGTGTCATCTTGGACAAGCAACTTAAGCACTCTGTGCCTCACCTTGTTTATCTATAAAATGGGAATAATGATAATATAGACTGTTGTGAAGATTAATGAATCAGTAGACAGAAAGACCTGAGGAATATACTTTACATTGAGTATTCAATCCTTGTTTGCAATTAAGCATGATGTAAGGGGCATGATCCAATTTATTTTTTAAAGGTCACTCTGACTGCACTTTAAAATGGAAAGGAGGAGGTAGGAAGAGAAGTAGTAAAGACTAGGCTTTGGCATGTGCCGGGCAAGGTGGCTCATACCTATAATCCCAGCACTGTGGGAGGCTGAGGAGGGAGAATTGCTTGAGCTCAGGAGTTTGAGACTTGCCTGAACAAGAGTGAGACCCCAACTCCTAAAAAAAAAAGGAAAAACCCAGCTGGCCACCACAGTGAGCACCTGTAATCCCAGTAGCTTCCCAAGGCAGAGGCAGTGGGATGCCCACAGCCTGTGTCTGAGGTTGCAGTGAGCTATGATGCCATTGCACTCTGCTCGGGGCATAGGGTGGGACTCTGTCTCAACAACAACAAGAACAAAAATAAAAAGGCAAAGAAATAAAAAGAAAAAAACTGGAAATTTTGAGGGCTTGGACTCTTAACTCCCAAGCTGTTGCAGAAGGCCTCATTGTCACTCCAGCTGGCTGAGGTCATTTGACAGGTGGCAGATCATCCCAGTACAGTCAGAATTGGAGCTTGGTTTCTTGGTTTAAGGTGGAACAAGCCAGATTCATAGTCACAAGGGTAGGCAGTGAGAACAGAGATGTCTGAGGTAGTAATCCTCCAGGTAGGCTGAACGGGCATGAATATGTATCAATTAGATTACCTAGATTCAGGGTGATCAAACAGGATACTAACTGAGTTTCCCAGAGGCAAACTGAGAGAATCTGGTGGAAACTAATTTGGTTCCACAAACATTTCTGAGTTTCTACTGTGTATGCTAGGATTCTCAATAGGCATTCAAAAAAAGAGACTCAATTCCAACAACATCTTACTGATGCTAAATTGTGACTGTCTTAAGATTTGGAAAGTTATTCATTTTTTTTATGACAGTGTACTCAATACTAATATGAAACCAACAGGTAAAAAACTACATGCCCACAAGAGAGAAAAAACACAATTAATGAAAGTGAAGGGAGATGGGAGAAGGGAACAGGGAGAGGGGAGGAGGGAGGAGGATTGGTAAGCTTTCACCTAATGGACAAAGTATATAGCACATCCCCTGGGTGAAGGGCTCAACTACAACTTAAACTTTACCTAATAAATGCAAACAATGCAAACTAATCATTTGTATCTTATATTAATCTGAAATAAAAGGAAAATAATTTTATTGATATAGAGTTCATGTAACATGAAGTTTAACATTTTAAAGTATATGTTTAATGTGTTTTGTGATTATATAGAATCATACAATTTGTGTGATATTTTGTGTTTGGCTTCTTTCACTTCATATAATGTTTTCAAAGTTCATGCATTTTTGTAGCATGTGCCAGTACTTTATTCCTTCTTAGAAGCAAATAATATTTATGTGCAAGATTTTGTGAGGGCATAAGCTTTCAGTTCTTATGAGTATATACCTCAGAGTGGAATTGCTGAGTCAGATGATAATTTTAATTATTTGAGGAGCAACTAAACTATATGCTAAAGGGACTTCATTATTTTATAGCCCACCAGTAATATATGAGAATTCCAGTTTCTCCTCATTCTCACCAACACTTATTCTTGTCCATCTTTTTGATTATAGCCATCCCAGTGGGTGTGAAGTTGTATTTCATTGCCTTTTTAAATCACTACCCATGTATGTATTTTTTTTAAATTTCAGATTAATATAAGGATACATACCCTTAGGTTACTTTATTTGCCTTTGTTAGGTAAAGTTCAAGTTGCGTTGACCCTTTCACACAGGTGGTGTGCCATATGCCCCTACATTGTACCCAAAAGGTGAGAACTTACTGCACCCCCACTTCTTAATTTCAAATGTGTTTTTCTCTCATATGGGTGTGTAGCTGTTCATCTACTAGTTTCATATTAATGTTGAGTAAATTAGATGCTTGTTTTTCCATTCTTGTGATGATTTACTTAGGAGGATGTTCTCCAAATCCTTTCAGCAAATACAAAAGATACAATGTCTCCATATTTCTTTATGGCTAAATAGTATTCCATGGCATACATATACCAGTTTTTTTATCCATTCATGGGTTGATGGGTTGATGGGAAACACTTGGCTTGTTTCCACATATTTGCAATTGTGAATGAGTTGCTATAAACAGTTGAGTGCAGATGTCCTTATGGTAAAAGGATTTTTTTTCTTGTGGGTAAATATCTAGTAATGGGACCAATGGAAGGTCCTCTTTTAGTTCTTTGAGGATTCTCCATGCTTCTTTCCATAGAGGCTGTATTAGTTTGTAATCTCATCAACAATATAAAAGTGTTTTCTAGTCTCCACATAGGTGTCAGCATCTGTAGCTTTGGGACTTTGTGATGTGGGCTATTCTCATTGGAGTTAGATGATATCTCAGGGTGGTTTTGATTCACATTTTTCTGTTGATTAGGAAGGATGAAAATTTTTTTCATGTGTTTCTTGGCCATTCATTTGTCTTCTTCAGAGAAGGTTCTGTTCATGTCTCTTGCTCAGTGATGAATGGGACTGTTTGCTCTTTTCTTGTTGAATAACTTGAGTTCTTTGTAGATTCTGGTTGTCAAGCCTTTGTCAGACTCATAACATGCAAGTATCTTTCCCATTCTGAAGTCTGTCCATTTGCTTTAATTTTTGTGTCCTTATTTGTGTAGAAACTTATTTGTGTAGAAACTTACTTAAGTCCCATTTATTTATTTTAGCTATTGTTGTGCTTGCCAATGGAGTGTTCTTCATAAAATCTTTCCTCAGGCCAAAATCATCAAGAGTTTCCTCATGCTTTTTTTTCTGGGATTTTTATTGTTTCATGTCTTAGATTTATCTCTTTTATCCATCTTAAGTCAATTTTTGTAAGTGGTGAAAGGTGCAGATCCAGTTTCAGTGTTTTATATGCTAATCAGTTCTCTCAGCATCATTTATTAAATAGCATCTTTTTCCCCAGTGTATGCTTTTGTTTGGTTTATCAAAGATCAGATGGTGATATGCAGCTCGTTTCATCTCTAAGTTCTATATTTTGTTCCACATATTTATATCTCTATTTTTGTGCCAGTACCATGCTGTTTTGATCACTGTAAACTTTAGTATAGCCTGAAGTCTGGTAACATGATACCTCCAGATTTGTCTTTATTTGTTAGAATTGCCTTGGCTAATTGGTTCTCCTTCTGGTTACATATTAAATGAAGAACTATTTTTTCAGGTTCTTCAAAGTATGACATTGGAGTGTTAATGGGGATTGAATTAAATCTGTAGATTGCCTTGGGTAATATGTATATTTTAACAATGTTGATTCTTCCCATCCATGAGTATGGTATATTCTTCCATTTATTAATGTCTTCTGCTATTTCTTTCCTCAGGGTTTCATAGTTCTCTTTGTAGAGGTACTTCATGTTCTTTGTTACATATTCCCAGGTATTTCATTTTCTTAGAGCTACGGTGAAGAGAATAGTGTCTTTGATTTGATTCTCAGCTTGATTGTTGCTGGCATCTATGAAGGCTACTGACTTGTGGACATTGATTTTATATCCCAAGATGTTACTGTAATTCTTCATCCTTCCAGAAGTCTCATATTTCAGTCCCTGGGATTTTCTAAATATAAGATTATATCATCAGCGAAGAGTGAAAGTTTGAACTCCTGTATACCCATTTGGATATCCTTGATATCTTTCTCTTGCCTGATTGCATTAGCCACAACTTCCAGCACTATATTGTCATGAACCAGCAGGGGGAAGCAGCATGAACCAGAGTGGAATTGGTGAGGACTGAGAAAAATACAGCATAAGAGAAGAGACAGAAACAAAGGATGGGATCGGGAGGTCTGACTGCGTTGATGACTGCAGCCAGCCTCAAAGCACAAAATCAGCTTTATTTTATAGTGTCTGTATAGGGTTGTCCAGGGGGAAGTAACATAGACAATATTGGGAAATAGCATAAAAAAGACATAATTTTGGTTTTACAGTACAACTGGAAAATATAAATGACTTTAATAAAGACAAATCATCATGTTAATGATTTCTACTGAACTTCATTAACATGTTACAAGACGTAAGAAGGGCAAGATCACAAGGACCTCAATATAGTTGACAAAACAAAGGAAGAGCTATGTGACTTAGTAGTTTCTACTCAGCTTTATTAACATGTTACAAGAAATAGGAAGGCAAAGATCACAAGGGTCTCTGCATAGTTAACTGGACAAAGAAAGAGCTACATGATTTATGGAAGAGGGAGCATGAAGAAAGGAATATGGCTGTTTCAGTAACAGAGGAACAAGTGAGAGTTCATTCTCTGAGTGTTCCCCAGGAGGTGAGTTCCCTGCCAGTCCCACAGCCTGCTTTCCACACTATATTTAATAATTGTGGTAATAGTGGATATCCTTGTCTGTCTTCAGTTCTAAGTGGAAATGCTATCAATTTTACTCCATTCAGTATGACGTTTGCTGTAGGTTTGTCACAGATGGTTTATATAAGTTTAAGAAATGTCCCATTTATGCCTATTTTCTTAAGTGTTCTTATCAGAAAAGGGCTCTGAACTTTGTTGAATGCTTTTTATTGTATCCATTGAGAGGATCATATAATCTTTGTTTTTGCTTCTACTTATGTGTTGAATTATGTTTATAGATTTATGTACATCTAACCAGTCTTCCATTCCTGGGGTAAAGCCCATTTGATCATGATGTATAATTTTTTAAAATATGTATCTGTATTCTATTTGCTAGGATATCGTTGAGTACTTTTGTGTTGATATTAATTAGTGAAATTGGTCTGTACTTTTCCTTTTTGTTGGGTTCTTTCTTGGTTTTGGCATCAGAGTGATGTTTGCTTCATACAACATTTTGGAGAAGGTTTCTTTCTTGTCAATGTTTTGGAATAGGTTGTGAAATGTAGGTACAAACTAATCTTTAAAATTTTGGTAGAATTCTGGTGTGAAACCTTTTGATCCAGAACTATTTTTTATTGGAAGCTTTTTTATTGTTATTGCAATTTTAGTCCTTGATATTGCTCATTTTAAGAGTTCTAATTCTTTCTGATTAAGTCTGGGGAGGTAGTGTGATTCCAGATATTGGTCCATTCCTCCCATTTTCAAATGTCTGAGCATATAGTTTTTTTTTTTTTTTGTAATCAGTGATGATCTTTTGTGGTTTCTATTGTTATTTACCCTTTTTCATTTCTGACTGAGGTTATTAGAGATCTTGCTTTCCTGTTTCTACTTAATCTGTCAAAGGGTTTATTGACATATCAATCTCTTCAAAGAACTAACTTTCTGTTTTACTAATCTTCTGAATGGTTCTTTTGTTCTCAATTTCATTTAATTCTGATCTAATTTGAGTTATTATTATTTTTTTCTTCTTCTAGGTTTGGGATTAGATTGCTCTTCATTTTTCAGTTCCTTGAGATGGTACATTAGGTTACTGGTTTGTGCTTTACCTGTATTTTTTTTCTTTTTTGGATGGGGGATTTAATGTAGTAAATTTCACTCTTAGAACTGCTTTTGTGGTATCTCACATGTTTTGATAGTGTGTGGTTTCATTGTTATTTTGTTTGAGGATGCTAATGGTTTTCTTCTTTATTTGCTCCCTGGCCCAGCTATTGTTCAGCATGAAGTTGTTCAGTTTTTATGAATTTGTGTGGGGTTGAAGGTTTTGTTGGAGTTGAGTTCTACTTTTATTCCATTATGTTCTGAAAGAATACAAGGTATAATTCCTATTCTTTTAAATTTGTTCAGATTTGGTTTGTGCCCACAATATGATCAATTTTGGAAAATCGTCCATGGGCTGACAATAGGAATGTATACTCAGTATTATTGGGGTGGAGTGTTCTGTGTATGTCTATTAAGCCCATTTGTTCTAAAGTCATGTTTAAGTCCAGTGCTTCTTCGTTTAGTTTCTGCTTGGAGCATCTGTCTGGTTCTCTTACAGGAGAATCAGAATTATTATGGTGTTGCAGGCTATCATAGTGATCAGATATGTTATAGTTTATTTTATATATTTGGTAGCCTTTAAGTTGAGTGCATAGATATTTAGGATTGAAATGTGTTCTTGTTGTACTGTTCTCTTGACCAATGTATAGTGTCCATTTTTCTTCTTTCTTTACTTTTGTTGGTTTGAATCCCAATCTCTGTGTAAATAAGATGTTGATTCCTCCTTTTTTTCTGATTTCCATTTGTCTGAAGTACAGTTTTCCATCCCTTCACCCTGAATCTTGTTTCGTCATTGGAGGTTAGATGTGTTTTCTGAAAACTTCATATACTTGACTTGTGCCTTTGTATTCAGTTAGCCAGCCTGTGCCTCTTCAGTGGTAAATTCAAGCCATTTACATTTATTGAGGGAATTGATAAGTATGGTGGATTTCTGTTTGCCTTGTTTTGTGGAGGTCCATTGCTTAGTTCTATCATTTGCACCATTGTGGAAGGCGGGCTTTGTCTGGATATTTTTTCTGGGCATTTTTATTTTACTGCTCATCCATTTTGCTGGGTCAGTGCATAAAAGGGGTCTGAGTACTTCCTGCAGAGCTGGTTTTGTTGTGAAGAATTTCTTCAATGTTTGCTTGTCAGTATATCTGATTTTCTATAGAATGTGGAACTTAGTTTAGTAGGATACAGAATCTTGGGCTGAAGTTTGTGTTGTTTAAGATCACTAAACAGGGTGACCACTCTCTTATGGCTTATAAATTTTCTGCTGAAAAGTCCACTGTCACCCTGATATTTTTCCCTTTGTAAGTAAGATGTTGTTTATGCCTGACTGCTTGCAGAATTTTCTCTTTCATTTTGACTTTGGTTAAGTTAATTATAGTGTGTCTAGGAGATCATTTTATTGAACTTGATCATCCTGAAGTTCTGTAACTATCTAGTATTTGTATTACTAGGTCTTTTGTAATGCCTAGAAAATTCTCCATAGTGATTTCCTGAAGGAGAGCTTCCATGATTTTAGGACTTTTTTCTTCTATTCTAGGGATTCCCTATAATTTTTATATTTGTGTGCTTTGTGTAGTCTCAAATCTTTCTAAGAGATTGCTCTGCTTTTGCTCTCTTCTGACTTTTTGATTGATTGGGCTAGTTAGTTCAAAAGTCTTGTCTTTGAGTTCCAAGATTCTTTCTTCTCCATATTCTACTCCATTTCTGAGATGAGGAGACTCTCTCCGGTGTTACATAACTCCTTGAACGAGTATTTCAAGTCTTTGAGCTCTGCTATATCCTTCCTAATTATGTCCAAATCCTTAATGACTTTGTCTTTAATCAATGATTTCTTGAGACAGTTTTTGGATTTCTTTTTGGAGTTCTTTTTCGATCTTTTATTCTGATGCATTCATCTTATTTCCCATCCATATTCTAAATTCAACTTCTGTCATTTTGATAGTTTCTTTATGGGTGTATATATTCAGCTGTATCTCCCTCATATCTCTTGGGGGAGTTGATTTGCTCTGGTTCTTCTTGCTGCCAGGGTTTTTCTGCTGAGTCTGGTCAATTCCATAACTGTCTGCTGCTCTCTCCCTTCTTTTTCTCATATTGGTCTTCACAGTTTGTCCCACTGGTATTGCTGAATACCTTAATTTCTTCTCTCTGAAATCTACCCCTCCCCCAAATTCAACTGCTCTAAGTTAATTTCAGTCCAATTTTCCACCTCCTGACTGGGATTGTCTGACAAAAGCTGCCTCTGGTTGGCCATCTTGTCTTTTCCTTCTTTATTCCAATTTTGCTTGTATTTTTCTACTGACTTATGATATTGAGCATATTCCTGGTAGCCATTTGTTTATTTTCTTTGGAGCACAGAGCCTGTGCTCATGTTTTAACTCATTCAATTTAATGAGTTAAATTGAATTATGAGCTCTCCATTTATTCTGGGTATAAGGCCCTATCAGATGTACTATTTGCAAATATTTTCTCCATTATGTGGATTTTTTTTTTTAGACAGAATCTCACTCAGTCACTTTGGGGTTGAGTGCTATGGTGTCATAGCTCATGGCAACTTCAAACTTTTGGGCTCAAGTAATTCTTTTACTTCAGCCTCCTGAGTAGCTGGGACTACATGCACCCTCCACAATACCCAGCTGTTTTTTAGAGATGAGGTCTTTGCTCTTTCTCAGGCTGCTCTTGAACTCCTAAGCTTAAGCTGCTCTCCACAACACCTGGCTGTCTTTTAGAGATGGGATCTTGCTCTTGCTCAGGCTGCTCTGAACTCCTAAGCTCAATCAATCCACCTGCCTTGGTCTCCCAGAGTGCTGGGATTACAGGCATGAACTAGTGTGTATGGCCCTACCTGTTACTGTCTTAATAGTGCTTTTATATTTTTAATTTTGATGAAGTCTAATGAATGTATTTTTTGTTTTGTTGTTTATCCTTTTGGCATGATATCTAAAAAGCATAAACCTTGGATTGATGCCTAATCTAAGATCACGAAGAGTTACTTTTTTGTTTTCTTCTAAGAGTTTTATAATTTTAGCTCTTACACTTATACATAAATCAATTATATTTCTATACATTTACATTCAATCATCTAAAAATGAAATAATTTTCTTATACATAAATCAATTATATACATAAATCAATTATATTTCTATACATTTACATTCAATCATCTAAAAATGAAATAATTTTTTTAATTTTATTTTCAATATCATCAAAAACAACAAAATGCTTAGGAATAAATTTAAGAAAATAAATGCAAATTTTATACTCTGGAAACAACGAAACATTGTGAAAAGAAATGAAGGAAAAGCTAAATAAACCGAGTGTCATCCTATGTTCATGATTTGAAAAATTTAATTTTGTTAACATGACACTAAACCCAAATTCACTCAATGCAATATTTATGAAAATCCTATGGGGACTTTTCAGAAATTGACAAGCTACGCAGAGTGGAGCACGATGGCAGACCAGAAGGATTGTTCAGCTGAGCTCTACTAGTATGACTGGGGAAAGAAAGAGAAGTAACCTATACCTGGTGTGGGCTCCCTACCCAGAGTTGTAGCTCAGGGTGTGAAATGAGGTGGTGATATATTGGAGTCAGTGTGTGATCCTGAGTGGTGGAGATCTGACACACTAGGCAAGTGTTTGGGAGTTGACAGGAACAGCCAGTACCCCTATGGAGGTTTGGAGATGGAAGTAAGCCTTTTATACAGTTTTTGGTTCTCCAGGGAAGCTGCTCATTGAGTGGAAAGCTTGGAAGAGTGGGCAGACTCAGACTGCATACCATCCAGATTTGAGTGCCACTTAGTGTGGATTTACCATAAATTTGGTGGCAAGAGGGGCAGCCATACTGGGAAGGTCCTGGATCCCAGGGGGCACCATTGTGGGCGGGTTGGGAGAAGGCTGTGAGGGTGGGCCTCTTACCAGGGGCCTAATGCACAGCCATCTTTGTTCTTTGTTCCATCTGCTGAGATCAGAACTCTACTCTTGGGACAGGCTCAGGGACTCCCACACCCCTAGGGAACTATTGTCCGGGGGCACTGTGAGACCTGCCTCTGAAGGATTCTGGAGACTTTTATGATCCGAAACCAGCATGGTCCAAATGCAGAGAAAACAATCAGGTGATCAATGAGGACAACTAAGTTGGGAAGCAGAACCATTCCCAGGAACTAGAGAGAGAGGTTACTGGTTATGTTCTTCATCCCTTAAAAAACCCCTCATACCCATCTATTGTGCTGGCAATATATTGCAACATATATATATATATATATATATATATATATATACACCTATTGAAGTTGGTCCCTTTATCTATCTATAAATTTTTTTAAGATTTTTTTTTTTGCAGTTTTTGGCCAGGGCCAGGTTTGAACCCATTACCTCTGGTATATGGGGCCAGCACCCTGTTCCTTTGAGCCACAGGCGTCACCCTATGTATACATTTTTGTTAGTATTTTTTTTCCTTCTCTTTGCTACTATTTTTGGCTATTAGAGATTTTTTAAAATTTTGTTTTCTTGTGTTTTGTTTTTTGCAAATTTGTTTTGTTGGTTTTATTCTTAATTTCCATTTTTATTTTCATCAACAGCAAGGGTTCCTGTATTTTTTTGGTTACAGTATTTTAGTCTCATTTATTTTCTCTTTCTATTTCACTCCTTTCCATTCACTCTCTTGATAAAGACTCTTCTACTTTTTGCAGCTTTCCCACATAAATTGCTTGTGCAACAGCTAAGATATGCTTCCCTTTTTGGAGGGGTGTCTTTATTTCTTTTTTCTTCTCTACTCTACTTTATTTCACAGAACTGTATTTTTAATTTTCTTAAT
Source organism: Galago senegalensis (assembly GCA_963575145.1). Classification (NCBI taxonomy): domain Eukaryota; kingdom Metazoa; phylum Chordata; class Mammalia; order Primates; family Galagidae; genus Galago; species Galago senegalensis. The sequence continues at coordinate 18,202 of CAUYTI010047943.1, forward strand.
CTATTCTTATTTATTCTTATTTTTTATTTCTTATTTTCCATTTTCACTGAGAACTGGGGTGGCACAGCTGTGGTCTGGCAGGGAGGACATGGCAGTAGTCTACCTCAAAGCAGCCAAGTTCAGGAAGGTCTAGGGAAGGTCATCCTACCTTTTGCCCTAGGAAGAAAGTATTTTCAAGAGCACATTGTGGAATTTTTCAATTTCTTTTTCATTATAACTTAATTTTTCCTTCTTGTTTTTTTTTTTTTGTTTGTTTGTTTTTGTGCTTTTTATTCTCTTCCTATTTTTGGAAGAGGAAGAGTTTGGCTTTGCTCAGACTGGTAAGGAGCTCCTGAATTTGAGGAACCCACCCAGTCCAGCCCCTCAAAATCCTTGAGTTATAGGCATGGTCTTACACTGTACCAATCAATATCATTTCTTCTATCACTCTCATCCTCTCTTCTTGTTCTTCTCTCATATTCTTCATTTTTTCCTTTATTTCCCTTCTTTTTTTTCTTTCATTTTACTCTTTCCTTCTTTTTTCTTCTTCCTTCCTTTTGCTCTGGTTTCTCTCTGCTTGCTCTTTTTAAAATTTTTATTAAATCATAGTTGTGTATATTAATGTAATCATGGGGTACAATATGCTGGTTTTATATAAAATTTGAAATATTTTCATCAAACTGGTTAACCCCACTCACTCTGTACCCTTCTATTCTTTTTGGCCTTATACCAAGAAGCCTCTTCAACACCTAAATTTTAAGACAAGGAAATTTGAAGCAAAAGAGGAAGTGGGTAGGAAAAAGAAGGACAAGGAGGTGAACAAGGTGAAAGTATACATGAGGAGGAACCAACAGAAAAATTCAAGCACCATGAAAAACCAAAATAGAGCAACATTTTCAAGAGACTATGAAGCAGCTACTACAGAAGACTCCACCTATAAGAATTAATGGATTTTATATAAAGATAACTTAAAACAAGGATGATAAAGACAATAACATGAATGTACAAGACAATGGAAAAACAGAACCAAAAGTTGGACAAGGGATATATAGAACATAGAAAGAATATGATGGAGCTTAAGGAAATGAAGGAGACATTCAGGGAATGTGAAGATGCAGTAGAAAGTATAACAAAAAGATTGCACTATGGTGAAGAAAGAACCTCATAGCTAGAGGACAAAGTGTTCAAGTTAACCCAGGTAGTTAAAGGTGCAGAAAAGAAGAAAGACAAAGCAGAACAGTAACTTAGAAAACTATGAGCCTTCATGAAGCATTGAAACATATAAATAATAGGGATCTTTGAAGGGGAAGAATATTGTCCCAAAGGTATAGAAGCCATACTGGAGACTATCATAAATGAAAACTTCCCAAGTTTTACTAAAGATCCTGACAAACTCCTTTTAGACAGATATTGAACTCCAAGTCATCTCAACTCAAACATAGCTTCTCCAAGAGACATTGTAATGAACCTTTCCAAAGTCAAGACAAAGGAGAAAATTCGGCAAGTGGCCAGGAGTAAGCACCAACTGAACTACTGGGGAACAGTTGTTAGGATGACAGCAGACTGTTTAACTAAAAGTTTCCAAGCCAGAAGCAAATGGTCATTCAACTTCAACATTCTTAAAGAAACAATTTTCAGTGCAGAATTCTGTATCCTGCTAAACTAAGCTTCAGAATTGATGGGCATATCAAATCTGTTGCAGATATACAAATACTCAGGAAATTTGTCACAATAAGACCAGCTCAACAAGAAATATTTAGACCTATTCTCAATATTGAACATCACAATGGACACCAGAAAAATAAATAACCAGAAGCTAAAGGTCAATACATGGCTTACACAATGGTGCAAAAGATAAAACTACACAATGGACTTTCACAAAATAAGATGAATAGAATTCCACCACACTTATCTATTCTCTCAATAAATGTTAATTGATTGAATCCTCTACTGAAGAGCATGGGCTGTTTGAATTAAAAAAGCACAAACCATCCAAACACTGTCCCCAGGAAACACACCTAGCCTTGAAGCACAAATCAAGACTCAGGCTTAAAGGATGGAAAACAGTATTTCAAACAAATGGAAATCATAATAAAGAAGGGGTTGCAATCCTATTCTCACATACAACCAGATTCAAAGTAACTAAAATTAAGAAAGACAAAGATGGACACTTCATACTGGTTAAGGAGATCAATAAAACAAGAAGGCATTTAAATTTTGGATATTTATGCACCCAACTTAAATGCTCCCAGAATTATGAAACAGATCTTGATGTGTCTCACCAACACCCCTCTGATAGAACTGGATAAATCCTCTAAACAGAAATTAAACAATGACACAAAAGACTTACATGTGACGAGCAACCTGATTACTCCCAGCTCCATCATAGTCGGAGATTTTAATACCCCTTTGGCAGTGTAGGATAGAGCCTCTAACAAGAAGCTTAGCAAATAAATTTTGGATTTAAACCTAACCATTCAGCATTTGGATTTAATGGACATCTATAGAACATTTCACCCTAATAAAACTGAGTACACATGGTACTCATCAGCCCACGGAACATACTCCAAAATAGACCACATCTTAGGTCACAAGTCTAACCTCAGCAAATTTAAAAGAATAGAAATTATCCCTTGCAACTTCTCATACCACCACAGAATAGAAGTTGAACTCAGCAACAACAGGAATCTGCAGACCCAAACAAAACTGTGGAAGCTAAATAACCTTATGCTCAATGACAGTTGGGTCAGAGACGAGATCAAGAAGGAAATTACCTGTTCACATGGATGGAGCTGGAGAATGTTCTTCTGAGCAAAGTATCACAAGAATGGAGGAAAAAGTATCCAATGTACACACCCCTATTATGAGACTAATCTAAACCTTTTATATGAAAGCTATAACCAAATAGCCTAAGAAAATGCAGAGGGGGTAGGGATAAGGGAGGGGGGAATGGGAGGAGGGAGGGGGTTTGGTGGGATCACTTCTGAGGTTTGTCTTATAGGGGTACAGGTGAATCTTTCTAAGAGTAGAATGTGAACGTTTTAAAGCAATGACTGAGAAAATGACATGAAGGCTGT
>CAUYTI010047944.1:0-12418 GCA_963575145.1 Galago senegalensis
TCTCAAACCTATCCTCCATAATAATCACCACAATCCCTCACTACAAAAGTAAACCCACCCAGAAACTTTTGATCAAATTCCGACCTCTACAGTGGTGAAAGGATTAAAAATGTCTACTGGACTTTTGACCAATTTGAAGACCAATATCTCACCAGGTCTTTCAATAATTTCAATCAATGTCAATGGCCTAAACTGCCCTTTAAAGAGGCACAGATTGGCTGATTGGATACAGAAACTCAGACCAGATACATTCTGTGTGCAAGAAACACATATTACTTTAAAAGATAAATACAGACTCAGGGTAAAGGGATGGTCTTCTATATTCCAAGCAAATGAAAACCAGAAAAAAAGCAGGTGTTGCAATCTTATTTGCAGATAGATTAGGGTTTAAACTAACAAAAATAAGTAAAGATAAGGATGGCCATTTTATATTTGTCAAGGGTAATACCCAAGATGATGATATTTCAATTATCAATATCTATGCATCCAACCAGAATGCACCTTAATTTATAAGAGATACTCTAACAGGCATGAGCAACTTGATTTATCCCAGCTCTATCATAGTCAGACATTTTAACACTCCCTTCACTGTATCAGATCAATCCTCCAAAAAGAAGCTTAGCAGGGAAGTTTTAGATTTAAATTCAACTATTCATCTTTTGAACCTGACTGATATCTACAGAACATTTCATCCAAACAAATCTGAATACACATTTTACTCTTCAGTCCATGGAACATACTCCAAAAACCGATCACATCTTAGACCATAAATCTAAGCTAAGTAAATTTAAAAGAATAGAAATCATTCCATGCATGTTTTCAGACCACCATGGAATAAAAGTTGAACTCAGTAACAACAGGATGCTGCAGCCACATACTAAAACATGGAAGCTAAACAACCTTATGCTGAAAGACAGATGGGTCAGAGATGAGATCAAGAGGGAAATTACCAAATTTCTAGAACACAATGACAATGAAGACACGAGTTGTCAGAACCTTTGGGACACTGAAAAGGCAGTTCTAAGAGGGAAATTTATAGCTCTGCAAGCCTTCCTCATGAGAATGGAAAGAGGAAGTTATCAACTTAATGGGAAAACTCAAGAAACTGGAAAAGGAGGAAAAGTCCAGTCCCAAACCCAGCAGAAGAAAAGAAATAACCAAAAATAGAGCAGAATTAAATGAAATAGAAAACAAAAGGATTATAGAACAGATCAATAAATCAAAAAGTTGGTTTTTTGAAAAGGTTAATAAAATAGATAAACCTTTGGACAACCTAATCAAGAAAAAAAGAGTAAAATCTGTAATCTTGTCAATCAGAAATGGCAATGATGAATTAACAACAGATCCTCTAGAAATTCAAAAAATCCTCAATGAATACTACAAGCAATTGTATTCCCAGAAATATGAAAACCTGAAAGAAATCGACCAATACTTGGAAGCAGGCCATGTCCCAAAACTTAACCAGAATGAAGAAGAAATATTGAACAGGCCCATATCAAGTTCTGAAATAACATCAGCTATACAAAATCTCCCCAAAAAGAAAAGCCCAGGACCAGATGGCTTCACATCAGAGTCTACCAAACCTTTAAAGTAGAATTGTGACCTAAATTATTCAACCTTTTCCAAAACATTGAAAAAGATGAAATACTACCCAACACATTCTATGAAGAAAACATCACAGTGATTCCAAAACCAGAAAAAGACCCAACAAGAACAGAAAATTATAGACCAATATCACTAATGAATACTGATGCAAAAATATTCAACAAGATCCTAACAAACAGAATCCAGCAACACATCAAAAAAATTCACCACGACCAAGTAGGTTTTGTTCCAGTATCTCAAGGATGGTTCAACATACACAAATCTATAAATGTAATTCATCACATAAACAAATAAAAAAACAAATACCATATGATTCTCTCAATTGATGCAGAAAAGCTTTTCATAATATCCAGCATCCCTTCATTATCAGAACACTTAAGAGAATTGATATAGATTGAACATTTCTTAAGCTGATAAAGGCCATCTACAACAAGCCCACAGCCAATATTGTAATCAATCGAGTTAAATTGAAATCATTCCCACTCAGATAAGGAACCAGGCAAGGTTGCCCATTGTCCCCACTACTATTTATCATTGTAATGGAAGTTCTAGCTACTGCAATTCAGGAAGAAAAGGCAATTAAGGGCATTCATATAGGAACAGAAGAGATCAAACTTTCACTTTTTGCTGATGATATGATTGTATATCTGGAAAACACCAGAGATGCAACTAAAAAACTCTTAGAAGTGATCAAGGAATACACTGGCGTATCAGGATACAAAATCAACACTCATAAATCTGTAGCCTTTATATATACCAACAACAGCCAAGCTGAAAAAACAGTCAAGGACTCCATCCCGTTTAAAGTAGTACCAAAGAAGAAGAAATATTTGGAGGGTATACTTAACAAAGGATGTGAAAGATCTCTATAAAGAGAACTATGAAACTCTAAGAAAAGAAACAGCTGAAAATGTTAACATATGGCAAAATATACCATGTTCTTGGCTAGGAAGAATCAACATTGTTAAAATGTCCATATCACCCAAAGCTATATACAATATTAATGCAATCCCCATTAAGGTCCCACTGTCATATTTTAAAGATCTTGAGAAAATAATACTTCACTTTATGTGGAATCAGAAAAGAACTCAAATAGCTAAGACATTACTCAAGAATAAAAACAAAGCAGGAGGAATCACCCTACCAGACCTCAGACTATACTATAAAACGATAGTGCTTAAAACACCATGGTATTGTTACAAAAACAGAGGGGTAGACGTACGGAACAGAATTGAAAGCCAATAGATGAATCCAGCTACCTACCGTTACCTCATCTTTGATAAACCAATTAAAAACATTGTGTGGGGAAAAGACTCCCTATTTAACAAATGGTGCTTGATGAACTGGCTTGGGACATGTAGAAGGCTGAAACTTGGATTCACACCTTTCACCATTAACTAAGATAGATTCTCACTGGATTGAGGACTTGAACTTAAGACATGAAACCATAAAAATACTTAAAGAAAGTGCAGGGAAAACACTTGAAGAATTTGTCCTGGGCAAATTTTTTATGAGACGGACCCCACAGGCAATAGAAGCAACATCAAAAATACACTATTGGGACCTGATTAAACTAAAGAGCTTCTGCGGATCCAAGAGTATAGTAAGTAGGGCATACAGACAGCCCTCAGAGTGGGAGAACATATTTGCAGGTTATGTCTCTGACAAAGGTTTAATAACCAGAATCCATAGAGAACTCAAACTTATTAACAACAACAACAACAAAAAACGATCCCATTGCAAAGTGGGCAAAGGACTTGAAAAGAAATATCGCTAAGGATAGGCATGCAGCCTATAGACATATGAAAAAATTCTCACCATCCTTAATCATTAGAGAAATGCAAATCAAAACTATTTTGAGATATCACCTAACTCCAGTAAGATTAGCCCATATCTCAAAATCCCAAAACCAGAGTTGTGGTGTGGATGTGAAGAAAAGGAAACACTTCTACATTGCTGGTGGGAATGCAATTTAATACGTTCCTTTTGGAAAGATGTCTGGAGAACAATTAGAGAACTAAAAATAGACCTACCATTCGATCCTACAATTCCACTATTAGGTATATACCCAGAAGATAAAAAATCACATTACAATAAAGATGTTTTTACCAAATGTTTATTGCTGCCCAATTCATAATTGCCAGGTCATAGAAGAAGCCCAAGTGCCCATCAATCTACGAATGGATCAATAAACTTTGGTATATGCACACCATGGAATACTATGCAGCAGTAAAGAAAAACAAGGACTTTACCTCCTTCATGTTTACATGGATGGGACTGGAAAATGTTCTTCTTAACAAAGTATCACAGAAATGGAATAAATAGTATCCAATGTACACAGCCCTTTTATGAAACTAATTTATAGCTCTCAGATGAAAGATACAACTTAATTCTAGCCCAAGAATATGGGGAGGGGGTGCTGATGGGGAGGGGAGAAGGGCGGCAGGGTGGTGGGATGGTGACTGGAAAGATCACCTATATTACTGTCTCAAAAGGGAACAAGTGAACTTTTCTAGAACTAGAATATAAATGTTTTGACACAATGACTAAGCCAATGACATGAAATCTATTTGAACCATCTTGATGAAAGTATTTCAAATTGTATATGAAAACACTACACTGTACCCCATGTTTGCATTAATGTATACAGCTATCATTTAATAAAAAAAAACTAAAAATTATAGCCATTAATTGTGGTGTACACCTGTAGTCACAGCTACTCAGGAATCTGAGAGCAGAAAATCACCTATGGCTGGGAGTTGGAGGTTTCTGTGATCTGTAGATACCACACACCTTTACTGAGTATGATAAATAAAGTACATCTCTTTCTCTATAAGAAAAAATGTAAAAGTGAGGAGTAACTCTAAAAGAAATATTTTTCTCCATTTATTTATTTAGAAGACTCTTCTTCTGTTGCCTTTGGTAGACTAAACTGTTATCATAGCTCACAGTAAATGTCAAGTGTTCTCATGAAGAGAACATATTCTGTTAGCTGTTAGCCAGGAGCATGAAAACATCCAGCTATTTTAATTCTTTAGAGATTATTATCTCACTAGTACTGAGACTTATTTCCAATTCAGAATTTCAGACAATCCAACTGAATGGATACCTAAAATTTTTGAGGAGAGAGACATAAAGAACCACGTTTGGCAGAAAACTTAGTTTAAAAAATATCCCGTCTTCAATGTCGGAAGTTGTGGCTCAACACGAGGGTTGTGAGTTCAAAAATGATCCTAGCAAATGTGCAAAAAAATGCTGGGCATTGGGTCGGCATCTGTGGCTCAAGTGGCTAAAGCACTAACCACATACACCTAAGGTAGCAGTTTCAAATCCAGCCCAGGCCCACCAAACAACAATCATGGCAGCAACCAAATAATGGCCAGGCATTGTGGTGGGCACCTGTGGTCCCAGCTATTTGGGAAGCTGAGGCAGGAGACTCACTTGAGCCCAGGAATTGGAGGTTGCTGTGAGCTGTGATGAAATGGCACTCTACCCAGGAGGACAGCTTGAAGCTCTGGCTCAAAAAAAAAAAAATGCTGGGCATTGAGGCAGGTGCCAGTATTTCAAGCTACTTGGGATGCTGAAGCAAAAAAGAAAAAAAAATCGCCTCAGACCAACATATGAAGGTTTATGTAATTTGTGATGGTACAGCACACTACTGATAGTGTCAAAGTGAAATTCTGTGGCAATAAAAAAAAATCAAAAAGAACAAAGACCATCCTAAGTTACAGTCTTTATGCAGTTTTATTATCTGGAATGAAAATTGGTGTCACTGCTGTACAATATCTCAACTGTTCTGTCTTCTTAGTAACTAGAATCTCAGCTGTTAATGTAATCAATAAGGCAGGAAATGGGAGATCTCTTCTCTCTCTATGGATGGAGGGATAAGAAATATCCTAGATCAAACACTTGAATTATAAAAGCTGAAGTGAGCAGAAAATTCCAGTGATTATCTTTGAGAAGAAGCTGGAATCCCAGGATATTCCAAGATGAAGTCACTACATGGTCATCATTAATGACATCACAATGGGTTGCCCTGGGTTACCATCTTTAAGCTTAATCTTATTCCTCCCAAGCACGCATAGTTATTGTATGGGTTTGTTGTTGGGTTCAAACTGACACAAAGTGTGGCATTCTTTTCTTGAGTCTCAATTCCTGCTTCTTTAATTATGTTTTGTAAACATGACCAAGAGATTTAACAACTGATTGCGTTGTTTTTTTTTTTTTTCAAGTCACAGATTTGTAATCAAATGGAAGACTGTAGTTCATACATGTCCTACCCTGGGATGTCATAGAACAAGAAATTTAGCCCTTTTATTGAAGAATGTTTTGACAGAACTAAGTGGTTTCTCACAGACTTCCCAGTTTTTTTCATGATGTTTGACATCTTTGTCTTGAGGAGGCTTGTTTCAGATGGTAGGCGTCTTACTGACTTTTCCCTCTGGATATTTGGAGAGCTACTGTGTTCAGTAGTATACTCCATACCTGCAGTTATATATGATGATCATAAGAGATATCAGCCTATCTTAAAATTTTCATCAATCATGTATTACGAGGTTGATGTGTCACAACCTCTGACAACTTGGGCACAATGCACATCGAAAAGTTATATTGGATCACATGTATTATAGACAGTAACTAATGAAACTTGATAACCATAATACAGATCCAGGCATAGTTGTTGTGATCTTTCACAATGAATATGTAAAATAGTCCTTACATACTCCCTATTTGTCATTGAGTTCTGAGGATTGGACAATCCTAAAAGTCCCCAGTAATCTCATTTCTGAAGTAGTTCAATCACTTATCCCACACATGATTACAATGTTTCCATGCTCTACGCAGCCTTATTGGTCAGATCATTCAAACTCCCATGTTACAGACAAGGCTGAGCAAAAGAAAAACAACCCCAACAATGGGGGTCAGGAGTTAAATAGAATCCCACTGCATTTCTACTTAAATACAAAAATTTTGTATCCCTACCTATAGTTCCACCTACTCCAGAGGGTGAGGCAGGAGGAAAACTTCACTGAAAGACTTGGATGTCATTTTGTGCAAGGCTGAGCTTATGGACATTCTAGTCTGAAAACCAGACTGAGAATATGTCTTATATAAATAATGACTGTAAGATAGAAAGTGAAAAAGACAGAAAAAAAGACAAACAGAAAAAAAAGACAGAAAAAAGTACGAATGGAAAAAAAAAAGAAAGAAAGAAGAAAAGGAAGAAAAGGAGGGAGGAAGGAAGAAAGGAAGCAAGGAAGGAAAAAGAAATAAAGAAAAAAGGAAATTTTGTTAAGTACAGTTTCCAAGAGCGAAATTAGGAGAAAAGATGAGTAGGCTGCCAAATATATGAGTACATAAAAAGGAAATTTATTGTTTTCCCTGGGAAGAAGAGGGAATGATGAATAAGAACAGTTTGTGTTTGGTTGGTTCCTTAGGACACTGCCAGTTGGTCTGTTGGGTCTTTGAGAGATTTTTGATCCCTGGTCTTGGAATGACTAGGGCAAGGAAATATTGTTCCAGATTCAAAAGTGCAATGGAAGATGTGGACTATATAATCTGGATATTTCAATGAGCATAAAAAGCCCTGAATTGAGTCAATAATTCAATACATGGGCAGTTTAGAGTGACTAAAAGAATCTAAAATACCAAATGGTTAGAGTTGTGTAAAATGTGAAGTATTGACCAATAGAGGTTTTAGGGGAAATTTTCCCTATGAGACAATAATTTCTCCAGCTGACATCTACTCTAACAGAAAAATTTTCAACACTAGATCTGTGTTCAAAGTGAAGGTAGTAGCCAGGTGTTTTGGTGGACATCTGTAGTTTCAGTAACTTGGGATGCTGAGGGAAGAAAATTGCCTAAGCACAAGAGTTGGAGGTTGCTGTGATCTGTAGATGTCACAGAACTGTACTAAGGGTGATAAAAACAGTAAGTCTCTGCATCTATCAAAAAAAAAAAAAAATGATGAGTAACTCTAATACAAATCATATTCTTTATTTATTTATTGAGACAGAGTCTTCTTTTATTTTTGCCTTTAGCAGAGTATCATAGCTCACAGCAAACTTCAAGTGTTCTTATCAAGAGAACTTATTCCCTCAGGTGGCATGACAGGAGCCTGCCTAACATTCAGCCATTTTTTATTTCAGAGATAGGTATCTCACTAGTGTTGAGGCTATTCTCCAATTCATAAGTTCCAACAATTCAACTGACTGGGACTTCAAATTTACCAAAGTGAGAGGTATGAAGAACCATCCCTAGCCAGTAATTTAGTCTGAAAAATATCCCATCTTCTATGTCTGAAGTGGTGGCTCACCATGACTTTGGTGAGTATTAAAATTGTTCCAGCCAATCTGTAACAGAAAATAGCTGGGTATTGAGTCAATCCCCTGTAGTTCAAGCTACTGGGGAGGGTGACACATGGGAATCACCTAAGCCCAGGACATGGAGGTTTCTGATGGCACAACAGTCTACCAAGAGTGACAAACTGAAACTCTATTGAAAATAAAAAAGAAAGAAAAGACAGCATCCTAATTAAGTGTCTCTATGCAGTTGTACCATCTTGAATGCAGCTTCAGTCTCACTGCTATACAAATTCTCAACTGTTGCGTCAGAATACTGCAGGAAATCTCAGCTGTTAATATAATCAATAAGACAAAAATGGGAGATCACTTCTATGTCTGTGGATGGAGGGGTAAGAAAAATTCTGCTTCAAACAATTCTAAGAAACCAGCTGAAGTGAGCTTAAAATTCCAGTGAGTATCCTTGACCAGAAATCTGGATCCCACATCATTCCAGGTAGAAGTCAGTACATGGTCTCCATGGATGACATCACTATTGATGTTGCCCTGGGTTGCCATATTTAAGCTTAATATTATTCCTACTAAACATGCATAGTTGCTGTCCAGGTTTGTTGTTGAGTTCAAACTGTTACAAAGTTTTGGTTTTTCTCCACACTCAAGTCATGTTTCCTGAATTTTGTTTTGTAACCATGCCAAAGGGATTCAACAATCCATCTTTTCATTTAAAGTCATTGATTTGTAATCAAATGGAAGAGTGTGTTTCATACCTACTCCTGCCCTGTGATGTTAGAAAACAAGAAATTGAGCCCTATGTTCAGACAATGATTTAAAAGGTCTAAATGGTAGGTCACCCAATTCCCAGTTATATTTTTCATGATGTTTGACTTCTTTCTCTAGAGTAGGTTTGTGGTGTTCACTTCAGCAGCACGTATACTGAAGTTAGAATAGGCTTGTATCGGACTGTAGGTATCTCCCTAAAGGTTTTCATCTGAATATGTGGTGAGGTACTGTCTCTAGTAGTGTACTCCATACCTGCAGTTATTATGATGATCATGGGAAATATCAGCTTATTCTTAAATTTTCATCAGTCCTTCATTCTGTACTTGTTGTGTCTAAACTTTTGGCTTTTGGCCACAATGCATATTGAACAGTTATGTGAGATCATATTAATAATACATAATTTCTAATGAAAAATTATAAGAATAAAAAGAAATCCATGCATAATTGTGGTGATCTCCCTCCATGAATATTTAAAACCGTTCTGACATACACCCTGTGTGTCACTGAGGCCTGCAGTCTGCAAAATCCTCAAAGTCCATGATAAGCTCATTTCTTACATAGAGCTCAATGACATTTCCCTCTCATGATTACAATAATTTAATGATATGAGCAGCCTAAGTGGGCAGATTCCCTGAGTTTCCAAGTTACAGACAAGGCTGAACAATCAAAAGACAATTTCATCCCTGATATTCCACTGGGTTTCTACTCAAATAGAAATGATAGTAATGTGTTGTATCGCTTACCTATAGTTTCATCTGAAGTTGCAGAATCAACTGAAGTATCACTTCAACCAAAGAGTTAGATGTTATTGTGTGCAATGCTGAGGTCCTGGACAATCTAGCCTGGGGAACAGACTGAGATTCTGTCTCATGAAATATAATTAAAGAAATATAGAAAGAAAGAATGAATGAAAGGAAAAGGTAGAATAGAAAGAAAGGAGGGAGGGAGGGAGGGAGGGAAAAAGTAAGGAAGGAAGGAAGGAAGGAAAGAAACAGGGAAATTTTGCTAGGTACAGTTACCAAAATTGAAGCTATGAGGAAAGATCAGTAGGCAAATGAAATACAGGACTGAATAAATGAAGAGATTTGTTTTGGCCCCATGGGTGTAGGAGGGAGCAATAAGTCAGGACATATTGGTTTTCGATTTGTTCCTTGGAACATTTCCATTTGATCTGATAGGTAGGGGTCGTCCAGAGTTGCCTGGTCCCTTCTCTTGGACTGATTGATGCAAGGAAATATTTGCCCAGATTGAAAAGTGCAACAGAAGGGATGGACTGTATAATGTGAATATTTCAGTGTGCATAACAAAACTAATTTAGGTCAAGAATTCACTCTCTGGGCAGTTGAGAGTAACTACAGAAATCTAATATACTAAAGGTCAGAGTTGTGTTAAATCTGAATTCTTAACTAATAAGGTTGTAGGAAAAAAATTCCCTATGACAGAATAATTTCTCTACTGTACATCTAATCTAGTGAAAAATGTTCTATGCTAGATCTGTGGTACAAGGTAAAAATTATAGCCAGGTATTGTGATGTGTACTTGTAGTCTCAGTTACTCAGGAGGCTGAGAGTAGAAAATCACCTAAGCCCAAGGGTTGGAGGTTGCTGTGATCTGTAGATGCCACAGAATTTTACTAATTTGCGTTAATAAAGTGGGTCTCTGTCTCTGTAAAATAAAAAAAAAGTAAAAATGAGTATCACTTCCAATATGCATGGATTTCTCTTATTATTTATTGAGAGAGTCTTGTTTTGTTGCCCTGGGTAGAGTATGCTGGTACCATAGCTCACAGCAATCTTCAAGTGTTCTCATCAAGTGAACCTATTCCCTCAGCTGCCATTTCAGAAGGCTATATAACATTGGCCATTTTTTATTCTTCAGAGAGGGATATATCACTAGTTCTGAGGCTGTTCTCCAATCCAGGAGCTCACATAATCCAACTCACAGGGCCTCCCAAATTGTCAAGATGAGAGGCATGAAGAACCACCCCTGGCCACAAAACTGAGTTTGAAAAATATCCCATCTTCAATCTCTGAAGTGGTGGGTCAGCATGAGGGTGTTGAGTTCACAAATAGTCCCAGGAAATCTGGAACAAAATCTAGCTGGGAATTGAGGTGGATGCCTATAGTTTAAGCACTGGGGAGTCTGAGGAAAGAGAATCACCTGAGCTCAGGAGATGAACGTCTCTGTGAACAAAGATGGCACAGTAGTCCATGGAAAGTGACAAAGTGAAATTCTGTTAAAAAAAAAAAAGAGAGAGAAAGAGAGAGACAACAAAGAGCATCCTACTTAAGTGTTTTTATGCAGCTTTACATTCTGGAATGCAGCTTGAGTGTCACTGTTTTAAAAAAATCTCAACTTTTGTGTCAGGCTAGTGACCAGAGTCTCAGTTGTTATGTAATCAATAAAGCACAAATGGAAGATCACTTCTCTGTATGTGTAGACTTGTTTTGGACAGTAGATGTCTTTCTGAAGTTTCCTTGTCAATATCTTTTGAGGTATTGTGTCCAGTCATGCACTACTATGTAGTTTTTTTATGATGATCATGGGAAATATCGGCTTATCTTTAGTTTTCCATAAATCTTAAATTTCATGCTGGGTGTTTCTAAATTTTTGGATTAATGGCCAAAATGCATGTTGAAGAGTTAGGTTGGATCACATATATAATAGACAGTAGCTAATGAAACCTGACAAGGAAAAAAGATTAAAACCATGCATAGTTGTGGTGATCTCCCACCACAGATACGTAAAACAGTCCTGACATACTCCCTATGTGTCAGAGTCCTGAGAATTGAAAAATTCTCAAAGTCCCTGACAAACTCATTTCTTAAGTAGAGCAAAATGACATATCCCATGCATGACTAAAATATTTTGGTTCCCTGGAAAGCCCAATTGGGCAGATTCCCTGAGCTATCATTTTAGAAACAAGGCTGAGCAAATGAAAGACAGCCTATTCCTGATCACATCCCAGGTTTCGACTCAAATAAAGAGGGTAGTAAAGTGTTGTATCCTTTACCTGTAGTTCAATCTGAGGCAGAAGGATGTCTTGGAGTATCTTTTCAGCTGATGAGTTGGATGTCATAGTGTGCAAGGCTGAGGTCATGGACAATCTAGCCTGAGCAAGAGAGTCAGAGTCAGTCTGGAAATAATGAAAGGAAGAAAGGAAGGAAGGAAGGAAGGAAAGAAGTGATACCAGAAAAGTGGCACCCCAGCCAGCTCAGCCGAGCAGGGCCTGGGAAGGGAACCTGCCACCTTGTCTTGGTGACAGCAGCCAGCAAAGAAATCGGCCGGCTGGAGCAAGCCAGGGAGCTTTCTTCCCCCAGAGGTTCCAGTAGAACAGTGCTAGAGGACCTGTCAATCAAGGGAAAACTGATGCCCATCCCTGATTGGTCCATTTTCAATCCTGCTCCTGATAGGTCCATATGGATCAATCACAGCTAAGCTATTACACCTATATAGGGCCGTGAGCAGAGAGCCTGGGGGCCAGACCTTCGAGGAAGATAGAGCAGAAGAATAAGACTTCAGCAGACCATCGCAGACCGTCCAGAAGAAGAAGCGAAAGCTGTGGTGATACCGGAAAAGTGACACCCCAACCAGCTCAGCTGAGCAGGGCCTGGGGAACCTGCCACTTCTGTCTTGGTGGCAGCAGCCAGCAAAAAACCGGCAGGTTGGGGCAAACGAGGGAGCTTTCTTCCCCCAGAGGCTCCAGTAGAGTGGCAGTTACCTGTCAATCA
>CAUYTI010047946.1:0-20434 GCA_963575145.1 Galago senegalensis
CCATGATTGCATTAATGTACACAGGTATGCTATATGAAATTAAGGAAAATTTTTTAAAAAGTTTTCATATCAGAAAAAAAAAGAGTAGCCTCTCAAATCTCCTCTGCCTCAGTTACAATTCTAATAGTTTTTATAATGGGAATCCAAACCTAGAAAATTCTAACTTTATCTGATAGGAAGCAACATCAAAGTAGTCTTCATTTTAACAATGTAAAATATTTAAAAAACAGAAAGGTAATTTTCCCTTTAACAAAATACTAAGAGAATCATTGAAGAAAACATCATATCGTCAAGGTAACCTTTACCAATATCACAATACTTATTGTCTATGCATGACTGCATCCTCAAGTCTCTTGGATTATCCTGTTTAAAAGGTAAACATCCTCACAATCATGGAGAAACCTTAGCTAAATAATCATGGAAAGTATGTGGGGAAGGCTGAGCAAACCAGGTCAGGTGTACTGCTTGAGCTTAGCTTCTTTGACTCCATCTTTCAGGCCACTGCTCTGGCTTCAGTGAGGAAATGAATATGTAAAGCACTTAGAACAGTCCTTGAAAACAGTGTTATTCTAGTGGTAATTCCTGTTATAATAATAGGAAATCTTTCAACAGGATTGAAGTATAGTTCTCCTTCATTTATTTTATTTTTTTCTAAGCTTCGAGTTTCCTTCTAAAGATGAAGATTAGCAATACCAGCCCTGCTTATCATTGTGGTTGGGGAGGATCAGATGTATATGAAAGTCAATTTTAAACTGTGAACTGACATACAAATGCAAATTTTCATTACTATTTTCCTTATGTTAAATAGAAAACAAAATAGTTATGGTTAAGAAGAAATACGGGAATTAGTATTCTGATCATTAGCTATTTGATCAGGGCAATTTTAAGTTATATAGGTCATGCTAAGAGTTTCATAAGCTAACAAATTTATCAAGAGATGAAAATTAAGTCAGATATGGCTAACCACAAATGGTGCCAGGTCCCATATTGTGATGAACAAGTTCGTGACCTGTAAAGCGAACATAATTTAAGATGTAGTTTGCTAAAAGGGAAAATGCTACATAGATCCAGTCTATAAAAAGGTCTACTTCATAACCATGTAATAAAAGTTTAAAATGACAATTACAACAAGTCATAAAATATGCACCTGCCTAATGATTACTACTCTCAAAAGACATAAATATGAATGCCAAAGTCATCATGTTTTAGACTTTGCCAGGGTCAGGATCTCAGTCAGATCTCCTAAGTCTCATTTAGCAGAGGTTGAATAATACTGTGGGTACAGGACCACAAATGCATTTGCTGTACTTGTGAGATTGTAATTTGATGAACCTATCATGAGCTCCGGATCATGTTAAAGTTTAGTGTGAATTTAAAAATAATGCAAAAATTAAAAAAAACAGTAATGCAAAAATTATGCATTATTTATTGCGATTGAAAGAGGAGTGAACCCTATCACTCAAAGAGGATAAAAGAAGAATCATTTGATTTTCTTAAGATAGGACAATAACAGCCCTGGCACACCTTGGCCTATTCAAGAACACTAGGAACAACAAACTTTGTTAAAAACGATGCACAAATAAGGACAATAAACAAGGAAAAAACAGCCTTCCTGCTTGCGGAAGGACATAAAGTAAAGCTACTCAGCTTTGATTTTGCTTCTTTCTCCTCTCACAAGGAACTTGAGCTTCACATTGAAAAGAGTAGAACAAATATGATCAGAAAGGGTTTCACAGCACATCAAAGTCAAAGCCACAGTAAGGGTAAGGCTGATTGCTTTAGAACACTTGAAGTCCCAGGGAGGTAGATTTCAATTAACACAAGGTAAAAGTTCCAACAATTGGAGTTATCTAAAACTGGAATGAACTTTCTTCTTAGGATATCTGTATATTTAAATGCAGGATGGATGACTAGGGAAACAACATCCTATTTGAGATGGAACTTGAGTTCTTGTTTGACAGACATGTTGAAACAAACACCCCCTAAGTTGTCGAACATTTAAAATTCTATGACTTTATGTAGGAAGTTAAAGGAATAAGCAAAGTGGGTTTTGTCAGTTGGTTCTTTCCCTGAATTTTCTAACCCAAAACAAGGATAGATATAGCAGTTAGAAAGGATTCTGTGGATTATCCCATGGACTTTTTTTAGGAAACTTTACCTTGGCCTACTCTGACCTAGCCCCTAGCATAGCTCTCAAAAACATCAAATTTTAACTAGGTTCAGTTATATTCTAACTGTAGCCTTGGAAAAATCAGACACTTGGGGACTTCATTCCTCTTGTAATTTTCACCTCTGGGGTTTGTATGAAACTAGTAAAATAATGTGCATGAGGATGTTCTGTAAACTGTCTCTTGTAAACTTTCAACATCAGTGCATCTGGTCCTCCTATTACTATATTCTTAGCTTATGTTGGTGCTTCATGATAACGGTATAGTGGCAAAGATCCTACTTTGGCCACTGGTATATTTTTAGAAGGAAAACCTATAAATTACCAGAGAAGTATAATGATATCTTTTTAAATTTTTTTATTTTTGTTATGAGTTCATAACAGTTGTATATATTTATAGAGTACATGTGATGTTTTGATTACAGGCACGCAATGTGTAATAACAAAACATGGTAATTGGGGTGTCCATCACTTCAAGCATTTATCATTTCTTTGTGTTAGGAACATCCTAATTCCATCTTTTAACTATTTGGAGGTACACCATAACTCATTGTTGACTGTAGCCACTTTGTTGTGCTGTCAAACATTGTTCTTTCCATCCATGTAACCGTATTTTTGTACCTATTAGCCATCCCCACTCCCCTGCCTGCTACTCTTCCCAGCCTCTGGTAACCATCATTCCAGTCTGTCTCCCTGAAAGCAATGGTTTTCCTACTTAGCACCCGCATGTGAGAACATGAGACATTTGTCTCTCTGTGCTTGACTTATTTAACTTAACATAATATTCTCTGGCTCCATCCATGTTGTTGTGAATGACAAGATTTTATTCTTTTTATGGCTCAATAATATTCTGTTGTGTCTATGTACCATATTTTCTTTATTTATTCATCTGTTGATGGTCACTAGGTTGATTCTAAATCTTGGCTATTGTGTACAGTGCTGTAGTAAACATGGGAATTCACTTATCTTTTGGATATACTTATTTCCTTTCTTCTGAATAAATACCAGCAGTGGGATTGCTGGGTCATATGGTAGTTCTATTTTTAGTTTTGTGAAGAACCTCCATGCTGTTCTCCATAGTAGCTGCTGTAATTTTCATCCCTACTAACAATGTGCAAGGGTTCCCCTTTCTCGATATCCTCACCAGCAGTTGTTACTGCCTGTCTTTTTGATTAAAGTCTTTTTATCAAAAATGGCTGAAATATGATGACACTGTAGTTTTCATTTGCCCATCTCTGATAACTAGTGGTGTTGAGCATTTTTTTCATATACTTGTTGGCCATTTGTATGTCTTCTTTTGAGAAACATCTGTTCAGATTTATACCCATTTGTTAATCAGATTATTAGTTTCCTATTGAGTTGTTTGAGCTCCTTATATGTTCTAGTCATTAATCCCTTATCAGATGGGTAGTTTGAAAATATTTTCTCCCATTCTGTTGCTTGTCTCTTCACTTTGTTGATTGTTTCCTTTACTTTGCAGAAGGTTTTTAGCCTGCTGTGCTCCCATTTGTCAAATTTTTCATTGGTTGCCTGTGCACCGGGAACATTACTCATGAATGTTTACTGCAGCTCAATTCACAATCACCAAGATGCTAAAACAATTTACGTGACCATCAACTCTAAAATGGATAAATAATGGTATATGTATACCATGGAATCCTATTCAGCCATAACGAAAGATGCAGACTTTACACCTTTTGTATTTACCTGGATGGATTTGGAGAACATCTTTAGTAAAGTATCACAAGAATGGGAAAGCAAGCATCTGATGTACTCAGTACTAATATGACACTAGTAGATGAACAACCACATGCTCATACAAGAAAAAAAAACACAATTATATTGAAGCAGGGGGAAGGGAAAGGGGAGAGAGGAAAAGGGAGGGAGTTTGATAAGCTCTCACCTAGTGGGCACAATGTAGGGGTATATGGCACACCTCCTGGGTGAAGGGCTCAACTACAACTTGAACTTTAGCTAACAATTGCAAACAGTGTAACCTAATCATTTGTACCCATATATTAATCTAAAATTTAAAAAAAGAATTATAAAAGTAAGAATAAATAAAGAGTCTAATAATGAATCAGTACTCTATGGAAAATTTTTAAATAAAGTCATGATAAAAGGGTAAATGGTGATCTAAACAAGAACCATGGCCAAAGGAGAATCTAGTAACAGAAAAAGTTGTTTTTCAGGCTGAAGTCTATGTTCTCACTAGATGAAAACAGATATTTGCATCATTTGAAAAAGCCAAGTATTTTACCAAAATATAATGTAATCCAAGATTATTGAAATATCTTCCTTACTTTATAGTTCAAATTATAAAATTTCTTTCCAGCATGCAGATTTTTTTTCACTTATTTTATATATATCAAGTCTCTGTATTTTAATTCCATTTTTAAAGTTAAAAGAAAAATTTTATTACTTTAAAAAATTCTCCATTTTTACTGGCACCAGTATTTTATCCTGTAATTCTGTGATAGTTATATCTATTATAGGTTATAAACTATTTTTTGTTAGTATCATATACATTTTATGCACTATGATATAGAATATGGTTCCAATGGACATTTTTCAATGCATATACAACCTTATTTTCTCCCACAATAAAACTAAAACAAACAAGCTACTCAAATACTTTATGACTTGTATTCCTAAAATATCAGCACACTAACTCTCTTTCTGTTCTTAATCCCATAGTTGGACTATACTTTCTCACTCTCTCTAAAATTTAATTTCATCCAGTAATAAATTACTAATGTTTAGGATGCCAGGTCTTTATGGTTTTGTTCCTGTTGCCAAATTTACTTAAGCAATATACTACAAAATCACCTCTTATGTATGTGTGTGTGTGTTTTTTTTTTTTTTAGACAGAGTCTTACTTTATTGCCCTCAGTAGAGAGCTGTTGTATTACAGCTCACAGAAACTTCCAACTCCTGGGCTTAAGCGATTCTCTTACCTCAGATTATTGGCCTCCCAAGTAGTTGGGACTATAGGCACCTGCCACAATGCCGGGCTATTTTTTGTTGCAGTTTGGCTGAGGCCGGGTTCAAATCTGCCACCCTCAGCATATGGGGCTGGAGCCCTACCCACTGAGCCACAGGCGCTGCCCACACCTTTTATGTTTTTAAGGTATATACTAAATGCTAGTTCATAGTCTCCCCCCTCCTCCCACACCTTATCAGTGGTTTCATGTTTCCTGGTTTCAGCTACCCAAGGTCAATGATGGTTCAAAAATACTAAATGGAAAATTCTAGGAATAAACAATTCGTAAGTTTTCAACTGTGTGCCATTCTGGATAGCATGATTGGGCTGTGTCCAGCAGATCCATGCTGTCAACACTGCCCACCCATGAGTCAATTAGTAGACTGCTCAGTTATCAGATTGAGAAAACATATAGGGCTCAGTACTATCCACTATTTCAGGCATCTACCAGGGGACTTAGAGCCTATCCCCTGTACATTGAAAAGGATCAAAATGGAAACAAAATGTACCCTCTTCTGAATAATCCCCAAATTGAGCACAGCTGAAAGAAGACATAATACATTGCCTTCAGAAAACTGGTCAATTTCTTAAAAAAGAATTACAGACTGAATAACCACAGGAATATCAGAGAGAACTCTGAAAGATCTCACTGAAGAAATGAATAAATGGGCTTTCTCCCAAGTTTCTTTAAATATGAAGTATTGAAGAACTAAGAAGCAATAAGAATAATAAAAATTAGTGCAGAATTCAGATGAAAGAGGACAGTCCCAGGTAGGAAAAGGATGCCAGAATTTGGTCTCCTAGGCTTTTCCTAGTCCAATTTTCGTTCAATCCCTCTTTTGCCAAGTAACATGTGTCATGATCCAGTTCCCTCTCTTCTTGCAGTCTTGTTTTCCTTGCCAGAAACTGAAGTGAAAAGTTTCCTTCAGAAGTTTCCATCAGAAGTTTCCACAGGCTCTGTAATGTCATGGTGAAGGTTCTAACGCTCTGTGTACCACCCCTAAACCTTGCCTGAAAACATTACCTTGACAGGTGTTTAGTCGATGCCAGAAAAGGAAGACTCCCACTGACTCTATCTGGCCCACTTTTAACGATGTTAAAAGCTTGAGCAAAAACCCCACCACCTTATACACCATACTCCCTAAAAGACACAGGATTGAAGGAATAGAGTGCAGAGTTATTTAAGGGAAAATAATCTTCTAAGAAAAGAGAAACAGAGAGAGGCTCTATTGGAGTGAGAGGAAAATAATTGGCAAAGAAACAAGCTCAAGGAACCAAAGACACAATGAACATTTTAATGTATATTTAATATACATTAAAATATATTTATATATACATTTTGCCAACTAGCTTTTTACTGAGTATGTTAAGCAATGTTTTCATTGTTTCATTTTATTTTCTGTGTACGTATTTTGTGCTTTTTATCACTAAATGCATATACATTATTCAAAACCCCTGTAAGATACATTTGCAATTTTAAGTTGAGAAAACATTTCATGGCTTAAGTTTTTAGACACTAAATGATTACTAAATACTTACCAACCCACATTTCCCTCTTTAGAGGCCCACCCTGCCGCATGGGGATGCTCTGACTGTGAAATGAATGAGCTCATCATTCTTTTCGACTTGCTCAATAGAAAAAGTTATATAAAATCAGGTGATGGGTAACTGACTTCTTTCATAGATGCTTTCTCTTGCTTTATAAAATGTCAGTGTCAGTAACTGAGTGCCCGATTTATAAATCAGTTTGTTGTAAGATTTCACAGATTTGTAAAGCTATCTTTACTCAAAAGCAGGCCCCCAAAACGCCAGGCTAACCTGCAAAAACCAATACTCTCTCTCTCTCTCCGAGTGTATGAGTGTTTGTCAGTCTTTTTCTCTCTCATTCTAATGAAAACCCAGCTAAGGCAAAATTTTGACACAACACTTGTTCTGCCACTGCCTGGTGTCTTTTCCATCACCCTAGGACCAGTTTTTTATGCTACCCAAAGTCCTTCACAGCAATACCGTTTACCACCCCATCCACTGTGCTCCCTTTTCCCCTCAAGTTAAAAATCTCCTTCTTTCAGCAGATGATCTCAGAGAGAAATTATACACAACCAATTGCCTAACAATTTATGCTAAGTTACTATGCAAAAAAAGTCTCCAAAAATTTGACTTCACTCATAGAATTTGCAGTTTTAAAATTGTTTAGTTGAAATGGTTCATTAATTTGAAAATTTTCAACTAGTGTAATAAAACAAAAATTTTCGTAATTTCTAAGCTTTTTTTCAAGAACACATTAATTCCATTTTAGAACCAAAGGAAAGATTCTATCAGGATGGGCTTGAGTACAGAATGGGGCAACCTAATAGTAGCCTTTTAAAAACATATGGAATTTATAAGTAAGACAGCAGTTTTAACTACTTTAATATAAATTCCTATGTATTGAGGAAGACTCTTTTATTGGCATTTTATAATGCAGGGGAAAAGAAGAGAAGGTTATTGAAGTTTTGTCAAGGATGATAATATTTCTACTCAAAAGGAAGAAGGAAAGTCCAGGGAAAAATATAATCAATGTAATTGATCTTGTAGGCTTAGAGATGGTTGCTTACATTATACAGGGAAAATGTTTTGAGAACTTCTAGAACAGACTAAATATAAAAGGAAATTATATGATGAGACAGACTAAAGCAAATTAATTGAAGGCCAGACTGATTTTAGGCCTCAGGTTTAAGGTTCAACATTGATCAAAATCTTATATAATAATAATTATGATTTTTCTTGGAAACTATTTCTTGCCTCCAGACCTGTATTTCTGTGTGTGGGTGTTTCCCCAATCACAGGAACACTTGTATTAAGGAATTTGTGAGTATTAGATTCTCAAGGCAATGCATATTTTAATAGGAGCTGAAATAGTCAACCAAAGTGCTAAATCCCTAACAGTGGAATTTTAGGACTCATGGTGTTTGACCCACTCATTGGTGTAGAGGCATCTGAAATCATCTCCCCTAGGTGGCTACACACTTCATCCACTGGGAGAACACCAGGCTACTGTAATGATCACTTCTAAAACATTGTTTGGGTCAGTTACCCGTCATGCCCTTGTAGGTTTACTATGCTGTTTCCCAGAGCCATATAGCATTAACAATTTTCAACTGATTGTCCCTTGTTTGGTGTTCAAAATATCCTTTCACCTTGATTCTCTGGCAGTCTAGGAACAATAAAACTCAGTCAATAAAGAAACTCTCACTCACTACCGTGTGCTTGTCTTAGTCTATTGTGGCTACTGTAACAAAATAACTTAGAGTGGGTAATCTGTAAGTAATGGAAATTTATTTCTCATAATTCTGGAGGCTGAGAAGTCCGAGATCAAGAAGCCAACATATCTGGTGTCTGGTGAGAGTTTTTTGCTCATCAATGGCAGCTGCTATGTGTCTTTATATAGTGGAAAGGAGGAGGAAGGTTCTTCAACCTCCTTTATAAGGGCCTTAATACCATTACAACGGTAAAGCCCTTATGACTTGTTTCTAAAGGCCCCATCATTTAATGCTATCACACTGGGGATTAAGTTGCAATGTAGGAATTTGAGGGACACCAATGTTCAGCTCATAGCAGTGCTCTCTGAAGTTTATTTTTAAATGTCTGTTTTCCTCAATCTAAACCTGAGTCTAACATTCCTTATTACTAACAGCATAACTCATTATTGATATATCGATTCATTTCATTTTTACTACAAAGACAATGAATTTGGCAGATTTTCATTTCAAGGAAAATTCAACTTGCAATTGCAAATTCCAATTTGCCAAAACCTCACTTCATGTATTTCTGTCTGCTGCCACAAGAAAACTTTAATTCCACAAGAATATTTTCAATTCCTGTGTTGGGAATAAGCCTATTTCCTGGTTACATTTTTCTACTTTTAGTAGATTCTCTTATTCAGTAACTTAAATCTCATAGAAACCTGAATCAGGGATACAGGGTAAAAACCATAGTATTTACCATCAAAGTTCAATAAGTCTATTACACCTCACTGATTTGCTTACTTTAGTAATTAAAAGCAAATTTCTGACAAATTGCATTTTGTTATCTAATATTGAGGAAGGAAGAGAAGAAAATTAGTATCACTCTTTTGTAGAAAATTATTTTGTGAAACATAAATCAAATTACAATCGCTACATCTTATTGTTTTGACTTTCTTTTCCTCTTAGGGGATCTATTTTGGGGGGAACAGAAATAAAACTACATTTCAAGCCTCAATTAGTTCAAATCAATTCCACAAACATAGAGCACTTACTCTGGGCAAAGCACCATGCAATACCTTGCAGAAGATTCAAAGATAAATAAGACAAAATCTTCGCAGCCAAGGAATTTACCACCTACAATAGCAAACTAGAAAAGCCCCCAAATAATAAAGCACAAGCCGACTACAGAGAGCTCTATGCTTCGTGAAAAAGGGCATAGTCTTTATACTCAAACACACGGCTTTCAAATCTGCCTTTGACATTTATCAATAGCATATCTTTGCACAAATACACAAGCTCTTTCAGCAGAGTTTTCCTCTTCTGCAAAAGAGAAATATCGATAACGGCCTTAAAATCCTATTGACAGGCTCTTTAGGAGTAATAGGGCAAAGTGCCCAGCAAACAGTAGATGTTCCAGGTCAGCTTCCCTGGCAAGCAGAGTCTAAAGTGGAGATTTTCATGTGGGAAGTGTATTCGAGCAGGCTCAGGTACTGACAGCCGCGGCACTGTGGGAGAGTGAAGGAAGGACACATGATTGGAGGAGGGAGAAGGTGGGTTATGAAGAAGTCTTAACAAAGCAAAGCCCTCAGCTGATTGTGCAGGGAACACTGAAGCTGGATGGCCCCAGTATTCTCTCAAATTGAGCCAAAAGCACAAGAACTTTAGAGTCCTATAACTACAATCGCTGACTGCAGGCTCCCCATGCAGTGACCTGGGAAGAGGCAACTCTTTAGCGGCAGCTCTGTTGAGTGAACAACAATTGGTGGAGCTGGGGGAAGAGGGTTTCAACTAGGGGTGGGGGCAGCCTTCAGTACCTCTGGCAGCAGGGGAATGAGAGGCTACATCTTAATAGAAGGGGGTAGTAGACAGACAAGGAGGAACACGCCAGCAAACCACATAGTCCATTTACATAAAAAATAAAGGTCAAGCGAGGTGGCTCAGGCCTGTAACCCTAGCACTCTGCTGGGCCAGGGTGGGTGCATAACTTGAGCTCAGGAGTTGGAGAGTAGCATGAGCAAGAATGAGACCTTGTCTCTACTAAAAATAGAAAAACTAGCTGGGTCATGGCAGGTACATATAATCCCAGCTACTTGGGAGACTGAGGCAAGAGGATCAATTGCTTGAGCCAAAGAGTTTGAGGTTGCTATTAATACTGATAAAATTAAAATTAGATTTTTGTAACAGAGTACATCAAAAACTAATTTCATAAAGTTTAAAAAATTGAACAGAAAGCTTTTATACCTATAAAAGTATCAAAAGAAGATGTAGTAGTATTGATATTAGTTTATGACCCCCCAAAATAGAAAGGTCTTTTTAAATAGGATGCAAAACAAAAACAAATGCTGGTATAAAAGATGCATAACCATGATTACACATACATTGTTCAGACAAAAGTGAAAGACTAATAAAATTGTGTTAAATAATAATAAATGAAGGATTAGCACCAAAAATGTACAAAAATTCTCACCAATCACTAAGAAAGAAACAAAGATGAGATTGATAGTCAATTCCCACAGATGAAAAACAACTAATAAATATGAGAAACACACCCAGCCACACTGGTAATAATAGGAAAAATGATATGCTAGTTTAAAAAAGTGAGATTTCATGTTTTACTCAACAGTTTATCCAACATTTAAAAGATGGACAATATTAAAAATGGATGAGGTAAAATTTTAGCTTAAGTCTCTTTAATTTCAAGGTCCCTGTTCTTAAGCATTTTTTTCTGTAATGGAACAAAAACAATGATTCTCAAAGACTGGTTTCCATGCCAGCAGCATCAGCATCACTTGGAACTTTTAACCTAATTATAGCCTAAGAATATGGGGAGGAGGGAGAGGGAGGGGAAGAGGATGGGGGAGAGAGGGTGATTGGAGGGATCACTTTTATGGTTTATCTTACAAGGGTACAAGTGAAACTTCCTAAGAATATAATATAAATGTCTTAACACAATAATTTAAGAAAATGACACAAAGGCTATGTTAACCAGTTTGATGAAAATATTTCAAATTGTATATGAAAACACCACACTGTACCCCATGATTTCATAATGGACACAGCTATCATTTAATTAAAAAAATGCAAATTCTCAGGTCCCATCTGATACCTACAGAATGAAAAACTCTGGAGGGTAAGGCTCCATACTTGTGTTTTGACAAGTGATTCTAATGTAAGCTAAACTTTGAGAACCACAGAACAATAAGGACTTAAAGTAGTAAAGAGGAAAGGACAATTGCTTCCAAGAATTAAGTAAATGAATGGAGCAGAAAAATAAGACTTGGTGGGGGTTGGGGAGAAGGAAAATGATAGAATTTAGGATATTAGCAATGTAATCATTTCGAAGGATGATTAGTTTTGAGTTATGAGTGGCTAAAATAGAATGCAAATGGAATTCATGGACTTTGTCAAGATCATAGTAGTAAACTCTCCAAGAAAGAAAATTAAGAACAACCAATACTAGTATTGAAGGCACTGTACTTGCAAGAACGAAGGCCAGGCATGTGCTTGTTAGGTGGAATTCACTTAGATAAGGCTGGAATGCTTAATGATGGGTTAGGCAACATTAATTAATTAGCGCATAGGAGAATTAATAAAGATTATAGGGAATGCATCTCTGTAGTTCATGAGTCTGTAGAAAAAAGACAAGAGGCTTCCATTGGAAAAGTTTTTGCAGTATCCTATGATAGCACTTTATTTTGCAAATTATGCTAATTTTGTATCTATTGAAAATCAGTAATGAGGAACTGCATTTAACATATAATGAAACATGTTAACCAAACATATGCCTTCTCCCATGCCTTGCTTCTGATTTCCTGTATCTTAAATTTTCAATTGTTTAATATTTAGGAAAAAGTTGTTTTTGTTTTGTTTCCAGTTGAAAAGTTGAATCATTTCTGCTCTTCAGTCTTATTCTGTCAAACAGTGAAACTGCCAGAGGTATCTTCAAGGAAAGGCCTTCCATATGTTGTCAGATCACAATTTCTGTCTTCGATTCTTGTGAAGTGGCTTAATCAGAATCTTCCCATTGGAATCTTTCTTATAGACATGGAGGATGTTACCTGTATTATTTTTCTGGCTTGTCCTTCTTATTAAAAAGATGTTATTTAGAACACTGTTTTTAATCTTGAGACTTGACAGTTCACAAAGAAAACTTTAGTAGTGCATATGGCATAGGGTGACCAGATGTCCCGATTTTGGCGGGACAGTCCTGCTTTCAACAATTTGTCCCAAGTCCCGCAGCATTTTAAAAAAGTCCTGATTTTTGGAAAGAATGCATGAACGGGCTGGAGAACAAGAAGGGAATATACGGTCGGCTGCCATATGGCTATTTTGCCAGAATATGAGTTTTGTATTATTTTTGTTAATTTTATAATGTTAAACTGTAATAAATAATTGCTGAGAAGTGATTATGAAGAACTGCTTATCAAAGTTTGCATTGTTGTCAGGTCCTGCCTGCCCCGTCCCCTGCCCCCCTCCGCCCCCATGCCATGTTGTCCTGCCTTACAGATGTTAAAATCTGGTCACCCTAACATGGCAGGTCCTGATCAATCACCAGATACAGGGAGAAGCAGTGGGTGGGTCACAGCAAAGCAGCTCTGGCCTCTCCTCTCAATAGGCTAGTGAACAGGATGTTGCAATGGGCAAAACCCCACAAAAAGTTATAGATTTAAGCAAAATTCTTCAAAATCAAACTGGCTGCTGCAGATTGTAAACAACATTTAAATATGACAACTATTTCATGCTGCCTCCTTCCCCTAAAGAATATGGAGGGGAGCTTCCATGTTCACCATGAAACAGTATGTGTAAAGACTGCAGGAACAACCATGAAATTAAAAAGCAAATAAACAAAACACTTTACAGGGCTAAATTCCAAACAACTGCACAGAAATGAGGCTGCAGGCTGCTATTTTAAAGGAGCCAAAAATTCTGTATCTATCCCAAATGGGAAATAATAATTTTATTGAATAATAAATTAAAAATGAATCCACTTCTTTCTAGTTATAACTGAGTAAGTGCTTATGATGTGGTGTTTGTAGCCAGAGTGCAGTTCTGTAAATGAATGAAAGAAGTGTGTAGAAGTCTGTGTACACGATTATCCAAAATGAGAGTGTAAGGATAAAATGAAGGAATATTTCAAGAAACTTAATTTTTTAATCAAAAGCAAACCAATGTCCTTCAGGGATTCAAATATGCTGGTCGTATTGGCATTGCCCCCGTAAGATTTTAGGCTTGGTGAGGGAAGAAGCACAGGGCAGCTTTTAACACTTCTTTATCTCCCTTCACAGGAGGAAAACATAAATATATTTTAAAAGGTCAGGTTAGGGTTTTATTGCTTTTGACCGGAGGCCATGTGAGGATTTAACAGAGTAAAGAGTCAATAGTATACAGTGTTTAAATGAAGATTAAGAGGGAGCAGGATTCAATGTTTCCTCAGTAGGTAATGCTTCAAAATGTGTTTCATAACAAAGATTTATAATGCAAACATGTCAACTTACTACTTAACTTTAATGTGAAAATTAGATTCTTACCTTTAAAGGACTTGGGCTCTATTAGAGGGTTTTTATAATATAAAACAATTCTTATCACAAATTAAATAACTTACCTTTTCTGTTATAGTTTCAAGTGGTTGCAACTGTATTTACTCCAGTGAATATTATGGCTTTATTCCAGATGCATGTAGAAGACTACAGTTAATGTGAATAGCTCACAAGTCCAATGCATTTATATGTACGGTCTTCAAAACGAGGTACCTGGGCACAACTACTTTAAATTGTCATGAATAGGATTTAGAATGGGTTGCTGGAAAGTAGTTTTCCTTAGGTCTTGTGGTGGGAGAGGTCACAGACCTCTTTCTCTTCTATGAAAAAAATATATACAAATATGTACATGAAATTGTGTCTAGCATTTTATGGGGTTCACAGATTCCTTGGCACCCATCCACAGATCCTCTAGGAGCCCAAGTAGTTTAGGTTAAGAACGCCTAATGCCTCATCTGAGGTCTAAAGCATCAGAATATTTATGTATATAGGAAAATATGCTGAAATAAATAGAAAATTTAAGACATATTAAAAGCACAAATAATAATACAAAAGCGCGTGATCCCATTGCTCCCAGATAAACTGGCTTAACATCTGATTCTTTCAGTCTCTTTTCCAAGTATAAATATATTTTTCCACAAAAAGAATAATATTGAATGTAGTGTTTTATAATAGCTTTTTAATTCAAAGATTGTGATCATATTCCCATAGTATTCAGTGACATCATTATTATACATATATTTTATCAAAATGTAAGAATTTAATCAAACTTACTATGAAACATTTTTGTGATTTCTAAGTTTTTACTTCTGCAATCACTACTGGTAGTATGGAAACAAATTTTGGTATGATCCATGCTTACATATGGTGATCACTTTAAATTATCCTACGTCTTCTAAAATCATGTTGTTCAAATGAACATTGAGTTTTAATCAAAGTATTTATTACATGGTCAAGAAGTATTGTGTAAACATACGAAAGAAAAATAACTAAATTTCTCTGCAGTACTTTTAACTTCAGAACTTATTAATCAAGATATAGCATAAGTTTGGCAACTGATTCCCAGATCACTCTTGGGCAGGACAGAATGCTCAGTTGACTTGGTTGGGTTTACTGTGACATGTTCTGGATTTTGAATTCTGTAATCATTTACCAGTCATTTCTAATTAAGGAGAGTTCCAACCCTATACAAATGCAATTCACTGTGATGCTGGGAAATACATGTTGTAGGGTTTCTTCTTAGAGCTTTTTATGCTGTCTGCAGTTCCTAACTGGTTTCTTTCTCCACTGATAATATCAATCCTCTTCATTCTAGTCTAAGACAGCATGAAGTAATAGAAAGCAGACAGATAGAGGGGAGACCTGACTGAAAGGTATAAACAGTGGCACCCAGAGAGGAGGCCACAGGGGAGATTTTCAGACCAGGTTTTTTGAAAGGGGAGGGTGACTGACCTGGGCAGTGCAAAGATGGTGTCTGCACCCAGGGGCAGCTGGAGACCACTTTTATATGGGGCACGGGGGGTGGACATATTCCACAGGTTGCCTATCAGATTAGGGTCTTTTGTTGGCAGGAACTTCTCAGGGTTGGGGCCAGCCAGATCCTTTGTGTTTTTGCCTTAAGAGGAGAGAAAGAAGAGGGGAAAAGGGTTTGTGCGTGGCTGTGTTAGGCCCCTGACACTGATACTGGAAAGTGGACTGCAAAACCGAAGTCTGTTTGAAGGCTAAGAGGATTCTTGGCTTTGTGCAAGAAAGAATTTAGAGTGAGCTGACAAAGTAAAGCAAAAACAAGTTTATTAAAGCAAGAAAAGAATAGACAGGGCAGCAGCCCCCTCTCTCACAACAACAGAGAGTAGCCCCCTCTGAGTTTCTGGGGTCTTATTTTGTATTTTGTATTGAATTTTATGTTAAGTGGAGGGAGAATTATTTCTAAGATTTTTGGGAAAGGGATGGGTAGTTCTCAGAACCAATAGTTCCTCCACTTTTTGAACCATGTAGGGTAACTCGAGCAGTGGTTGTGGCATTGCAGTAAACTGTCATGGCAGTGGTGGGAATTTCTTTTAGTGTGTTCATATGTTATAACTGGCACATAATAAGCAGGGAGGACATCTGGGTTCTACCTGGTTTTGACTAGTTTCTCTGTTGTCTCTTGCTTTATCAGAGAGCTCAGTTTGGGTCTTACGACTTTTTACCAATCGGGGCCTTGTTTCCCTACCTCATTCCCCTCTCAGATATTATATGCATTTTAATCTTAAGGAGGTTGAATGATGGAGATCTGTCTTTTGTAGGTTTCTTTTCTTTCCTTTCCCCTTTGCCTTTCCTTTCCTTTTGACAGTCTCACTCTGTCACCCTGGGTGAGACTCTGTCAAAAAGAGATAGGTTTTACCAAGGTGGCAATTTGACAAACTCTATGTATCCATTCCTCCTGTTTCTATTGGTTTATATCTTTTTTTTAGTTTTTCCAGTGACATGAATAAAGTTAAGTTTCATTGATTATTACATATAACTACCCCTTGATTATCCAATAAATAATCTAAAGCTATTTTGTTACTTATTATATTGGCTAAAGAATTTATGGAGGTCTTAAGCTTAGTTAAAGCATCTCTAGTAATCCGGAAGCCAGAACTTTTACCTTGGTGGACAAGTTTCTTATGATGACTCTATGGTAATTAAACCTCTCTAAGGGGTGGCCATTTTAATAGAGGCTCTTATCTCAGCCATGATAAGACTGATGATCTTTCACAATGTGTGAGGCAAAGTTCTTTTTTTGGCCAGGGCTGGATTTGAACCCACCACCCTCCTTGAGCCATAGGCGCCACCCGAGGCAAAGTTCTTATATTGTATTAATCCAGGGTTCCCCCATTCAAGGCTGGACAAGGACAAGTTTTGCCAGCATTTCATGTAAGGGCCTCTTCTTTTTTTTTTTTTTTTTTTTTAGAGAGAGAGTCTCACTTTGTCACCCTCAGTAGAGTGCTGTCGTGTCACAGCTCACAGCAACCTCTAGCTCTTGTGCTTAGGTGATTCTCTTACCTCAGCCTCTTGAGTAGCTGGGACTACAGGTGCCTGCCACAATGCCCAGCTATTTTTTTCTGTTGCAGTTTGTCCAGGGCCAGGTTTGAACCTACCACCCTCGGTATATGGGGCCAGCGCCCCACTCACTGAGCCATAGGTGCTGCCCAAGCTAGGCCTCTTCTAAAGTGGACTCCCTGCCACTTCTCCCAGAACTAGAAAGACTACATTCATTTGTTAATCTACTCATTTGGCTTATCAACAATGAAAATGAGTCTTCTTGGTTCAATGTAAACATTTCACATTGTATATCAAAGCAGTACCCTGAATCCCATAAATGCATCAATGTACAAGTTATGATTTAATAAAAAAATAATTAATTATTTAAAAAATATTAAAAAGAAAAAGAAAATGAGTCTTCTGTCTGCCAAGTCCTGGCCAAGTGTAATTCTCAAGACCTCCTTTTTTACAAACAGTATATAGCCCCTAGGCAAAAGACCTGCATGGGACTTCCCACTTGGGTCTTCCCCTCTGCCAGAGGCTCTGGTGCCTTTCATTCCTTCTATATTCCTTTCTGTCTAATAAATCCTATCTTATCACTGATTTGTGTGGTCTGTGGGTTCATTCTTCAAATCTCCCAGATCAATGACCCACTGTAGAAAGAAATTCCATCAACAGTATCTTTGCTTATTCATAGTGAAATAAATCACAGAAGTACAATACCATCATCCTATGCTGTCATGCAACCCATGTTATGTTAATAATATTATAATTTTTATGGGGTGGGGATTCCACTCTTATAATTACTAAAGGGGACTACTGGACAACCATGTAGTGTCAAAGCAGTCAGCGCTGCTTTGAGCTGGACGTTTTAGGGCAAGAAAGTGCTGAGGCATTCAAGAAAGTTTTGGGCACTTTTCTCAGGCCTAGTAGTTATCTTGGTACCTGCCTAGTCTGCTTGGTAATAATTTTGTTGAGTGCTTTAGGCTAGTACAGTGTTTTGCTATGTGGTGGGAAACTTGCATTTTTTTTTTCAATCCACTCTATTTTTGAGCTCTTATAATCTTCTTGCCCTTTCTTTTGTAATTTTTTCTGAGTGGAACATTTTACCTATGATTCCTATATTGATATATATTTTATGGCAGTAACTTGTATGTATAATTTATGTTTGTAATATAGACAATGATAACAAAAGCAAGTGTTAAATATAATCATTATGTCAATTAATAAAACATAGCCTTAATGGGTAGATGAAGAATGCTATCTTTTAACCATTCTTAATTTTTCTATGTTCTTGATATGTACAGTGCTAGACTCCATACCTGATCTTTGTTGTCTTTCTTCCTCTTTCTCGTTCCTGCCACTCCTGTCATGTGGCTCAGCCTGGATAATGTGCACCTCACTTTCTTCTCTCTGTACTCAGCTTCCCACTTTTGCCTTTTCTGAGTCCACTTCGGTTCAATATCTCTTCCTCTGGATAGGAACTAGCCACTTATAGTTGGCCATCTTGACTCCTCCCCTGATTTAATTGTTGTTATTAAATTAGTCTTATTTATCAAAAATTATATTAACACAGATCACTTTGTTTTGGGATGGCTTACCTTTGACACCTTAAAAACTTAAAAATGACCAACTGGTGCTGGTATTAAGGTTATTTTAGCCTCCTAAAATATGGTGGGAAAATGGTTCCTCTTTTTCTATTCTATGGTATCATTTATATAAAACTGGAGTTATGTATGCTTTCAACATTCGGTAGAAGTTGTCTGTGTAATTATCTGGGATGTGTGTGTTTTGCAATAGGGAAATTTATAGCAAGAATCATTGCAAATATTCCTCAAATGTCAGTGGCTTACCACACAAAGATCTCCTTCTCTTGCATCACTCATGTAGCCATCAAATGTGGTCTAGAAGCCCCTCTGGTTGGCTATCTTCCTGCTTTTTCTATTGTGGGGCTCCACCATGTAAAATTTCTTTATCTTTAGCTGAAAATGAAAGCAAGAAAAGAATTTTGAGAAATGTTTAGGGGGACAATATCATTTTGTCCTCATTCTACTGACTAGTTTCAGACTTGTAGCTTCAATCTAATGGCAAGGCAGATAGATGTATTCTCAAGAAAAGGAAATAG
The DNA here is from genome assembly GCA_963575145.1 of Galago senegalensis. Lineage (NCBI taxonomy): Eukaryota > Metazoa > Chordata > Mammalia > Primates > Galagidae > Galago > Galago senegalensis. The sequence goes on from CAUYTI010047946.1 coordinate 19,043, forward strand.
CAGTGGTAAGTATCCAGCCAATTTCTCACATATGGTAATGATGTGACTTATAATTCTGCTTGACCTTCTATTTCTTCTTTAGTCAATTTTTTTTAGACGTCTTTATTTTATTTTATTTTATTTATTTATTTTTTGCGTTTTTTTGGCCAGGGCTGGCATCCTATTCCTTTGAGATACAGGCGCTGCCCCTCAAGTCAATTTTGTAAGCTGTAACTTTCTAGAGATTTTTTTCCTAATGTTGAAAATATAATTGTCAGAAAAGTTGTTTTTAGTATTACCCTTGTAAAATGGTAAGCTCTGCTGCTTCTGTAGTTGTGCTGCAAATTCTATTTTTAATATTGTTTATTTATGCCTTTCCTTTTCTTCTTTCCCTCAAATTTATTATAGCTTTATCTATTTTATCACTGCTCTCAATAAAATAACTTTGACTTCATATTCCTCTCCTTTATTACATACTAAATTAATTTCAATTCTTTATTAAAATTTTTCAACTTCGGGGGGATTCTAGGAAGATGGCCGACTGGTAGCAACCTTGGTCAGAGGCTCCTGAGCAAAGGAAGAAAAACTGGTTGGAATCAGAATCTATGAAGCCAAAGACGGGGAGCTGAGCCCAGAAAGAAGTTCGGCAAGCTATAAATCCAAGGAAGATCACTTAAGAACATAAAATACAGGTATAAATCGGGCCCCAGAACTGCTTACTAGAGCTGCCCCCCTCCTGTGGGTGGCGGGCGGCCGCAGAGAAGCCCCCTGCGCCTGGCAGCCACAGAAGTACTTGGTAGCTTAGCGCACCCCTGCCAGTGGCGGCAGACGAGTCCCCCACTCCGGGAGGGCCGAGAACTGCTTGCTAGAGCCGGGCACCCCACGGGCGACAGAGAAACACCCTGCCCCAGTGCTCTGGGCAGGTCCAGAACTAATTGCTAGAGCCACAAGTTTCCGGCGGGTGGCGGGTCGCCAGAGCGGAGTTCCCCTGCTCCGGGCAGCCACAGAAGTACCTGCTAGAGCTTAGCGCAACCCCACCGGTGGCGGCGGATGAGTCCCCGACTCCGGGAGGGCCGAGAACTGCTTACCAGAACCCCGCCCTCCATTGGCGGCAGAGAGGCACCCTGCACCAGGGCTCTGGGCAGGTCCAGAACTGGTTGCTAGAGCCGCAAACTTCCCGCGGGCGGCGGGTCGCCGGAGCGAAGTTCCCCTGCTCCAGGCAGCCATAGAGGTACTTGCTAGAGCTCAGCGCACCCCCACTGGTGGTGGCGGACTAGTCCCCCACTCTGGGAGGGCCTAGAACTGCCTGCTAGAGTTGCGCAGCCCACTGGCAACAGAGAAGCAACCTGCCCCAGGGCTCTGAGTGGGCCCAGAACTGGTTGCTGGAGCCACGGGCTTCCAGTGGGCGGCGGG
>CAUYTI010047948.1:0-10424 GCA_963575145.1 Galago senegalensis
CGCCTGTGGTCCCAGCTACTTGGGAGGCGGAGGCAAGAGACTCGCTTGAGCCCAGGAGTTGGAGGTTGCTGTGAGCTGTGAGGCCATAGCACTCTACCCAGGGGGACAGCTTGAGGCTCTGTCTCAAAAAAAAAAAAAAAAGTAAAAAAAAAAATAACAAAAACTTGTAGTTTTTTGTTTGGTTCACACAAAGACCCTACAAAGCAAGTCTCATTTTAGGGATAGAACTCAGGTCTCAATAGATAAGCTAACTTGTCTGAAGTCACAGAGCTAATACATCATGGCCCTGGCATTGAGCCCAGTCTAGCTGGGCTCTGAGCCTGAGGCTAATCATGGCTCTACCCTGCCTCCCTGGCAAAGGTTGACTTTCTAAGGTCCACTTTGTTTCTCCCTTCTACCATGAGCAGAATTCCAGTGTAGGAACCTCTCTATCTCCCCCATTTCCCTCCATCACTCCCATGAAAAGTTAAATAGACATAGTGGGAAGATGTCTCTTATACCTCCTCACCATACCCCTCCCCAAAAAGCCCACCTAGAGCAAATCACATACAAGAGGCAGCCGTGGGTGTGGTAGCTGGTGTTCTACCCTGGAAGCATAACCATGAGCTTTAGAGCCAAAGACCCCTGAGTTAGTAGCCAAGCTCCACCCCTCTGTAGCTGAGCAGGTGATAGCCCTTCTTAACCTCCTCCATCATCTGTAAAATGGGGTAAGTTATGCTCATGTCTCAGGGTGCTCAGAGTGATTAGTGTATTTAAATATATTTAGTATGTGATTACATTATTTTATATGCATTACATTTTTATAATGTATGTTTACATATGTATATATAATCTCCCAGGTCAGCCAAGATTTCCAGACCCTTAAAATTCAGAAACATTGGCTGGAATTTCATCCCAGCCTTTGTTAAGAAACAAGATCCATTTGGAGATTTATTCCTTCCCATATTTCAGTTATGTCAACTTTCCTAATAAGGCAAAGAGGCTACAGTTTTACTTTTAAATACTATTTTCTTTTTTCTTATATCCTAAGGTCCAAGAACTATGCCACATACACTTTGGCTAGTTTGAGGATCAAGAGGCCAAAGGAGAGGCAGGAAGGAATTGCCGTCCTTATTAGAGGCCAGACCCCTTCCAGTAAAAGAGTTCTGGGAACGGTTCATCCATTCCAAGGTTTGCAGATATAAGAAACAGAAAATCCAACTTGAATCCTTAAATAACCAAGATTATATATTGGTTTGCAAAATCTAAAGTTTAGAGGTAATGTGGGCACCTGGCACGGAGGCTCCCGTTGTTTGGGGAGCCATAACTCTGCTGCTCTGTAAGTCTCTCACCTACACCTCCCTGGTCAGCTTCTTCTAAACCAGGCTTTTGAGGGGATGGCAGGATGGCTGTGGACAGCTTCCAGGCCTGTGCTTCCTCATTTGTGTCTAAAGGACCACGGTGGTTGTGTGCTCCCACCTAAAACAACTGCAGTGGCCAAGGGAATGCCAAAGGCTGGGGTTTAGTTAATGGGGTTAGGCCAATTGGAGCAACCCCTGAAACTAAGAGTTGATTTAAGCCAAGTCTTAAAGCACATTGTCACTTTACATCAGGGAATGGTGGCATGTCAGAGGGGAAACTGAAACCAGCTACCAGAGAGACAACCATAATATTCCCCACAAAGACCCTTTATCAGTGTGGTGTGGGTGTATTACACTGTGTGCACCAGTGGGTGTGTGGTGATCAATGTGTGACGTGTGTGAAGTAAGCATGCGTGTGAGATTATACATGTAAGTACATGCATGTTGCGTGTTGTATGTACAAATGCAATGTGTGAGTGTACTATAATAGCTGAGACGATCACGCTGGGCCAGACTAAGTGTGGCTTCCACTGGGGCCTTCCCCTGCCACCTCTGCCACCTCCTTTCTGGCCCCTGGGGGCACTCACTGAGTTCCTCTCTCACTCCCAACCCTCACCCCCCAGTGCCTGTGCAAAATCCCTTTTCCCCTAAGTACAGAAGATAGATTGGAAATTTTAAAAACAACTTTACTAACAAAAGAGAACAGGAAGGAAATCAATTCAGAGAGCATGAGAAACAAGTTATTTCTGACGATGTAAGTCCTTCAGTAATTGCCTCCTACTTTGCCCCAGGCTGCTGTCTGCCTTCTTACTCCCTGCCTGGCCCTCAATGCTGGAGGTCACCTTATTTCCTGCTTTACAGAACAGTCTCTCTGAGGCTTGTCCCCTTGCAGCCAACAGCCCAATTCCCATTTGTACATTTGTGCTCACGCTTCCACCTCAGGGCCCTCCTTGCCCCAACCTGTCCCCCCCTCCCACCGCCTTCCTCCGAGACTCCGTGGTCTTTCCAGCAATAAGGGGCCCACGGTAAGGCAGCTTCATTACAGTCTATGTGGCACGAATCAGCACATCTAAACACAAATAGGAAGGGGGCCTCAAGTTCACCATCAGTGCACTTAGTCCTAAAAAGGACTAAATTAAAGCTGTCTGCTGCCAGCCGGCTGCGCCCTTGCACGCGGGAACCCAGTCCAGAGCGCGGCCCTCTGCTGCCCTCTCCCGGGCCCGGCCTGCATAGTCCCACCGGGGCCCACCTGCACCCGGGAAGCGGGAACCCTTGGCCAAACTTTTCATTGGTCTGGTATCTGGAACGCAGCTCACCAATATTTTCACCCACCCATCACGATTCATTGTGTTGGAAACTTCATCTCCATGCAGCTAATTATTTCTTATTCCTCAAGTGTCAGCCTGAATTTTCTAACTCACCTACTCGTTCTGAGCTCAAGTCCTTAAGAGTTAAAAAAAGGAAAAAAAGGTCACCTGTTGGGCTCCAAGAGAAAAATAAGGCTAAAACTTTGCTCATTTGAGAGTCACACACCGCACACCTCCTGCTTACTAGTCTGTTGGCACTAAGATGGAGCTTACTGCTGCTGTATAAACAAATGCATAGCAATGAGTCATGATAAAGGAAACCAGTAAGATGCCGGAACAGTAAATAACAGCTGGGAGCTGCGTGGATGATAAGGAAGCAACTGGAGGACAAACATGAGTCACACCCAAGGGACAGGGGTTTGGGGTGAGACTTCCAAGCAAAGAGGCAAGAAAGCTGCTGTCAAATCCCTAAAGGAAGTGACCAAGGCTGGGAGTCACTCCAGGTGAAGGGGATGGAGGAACAGATATTGCCCAGAGTGGGCAGAGTGGAAAGGGTTTGAATTCTCTTCTGAGGCCAGTAGGAGTCACTGAAGGGTTGAGAAGTGGGGTTTTAAGATGGTGCCCTTCCTCCCTTCCTGCCAAGCCCCTGGCTGCTCATGGGTATCTTGCTGGCTTCTTCTTCTGTATCTATCTCTAAAGGCGGGTGTTCCTCAGGACCCAGTCCTAGCCTCTCTTTTCTTCTCTTTCCACAGTCTTTTCCTCCTCTGTCATCAAACCCAACCCTCTGATTCTAAATAACATTCATTAACATGTGACTTTGTCTCTCTATAGATCTCTTTCTGGCTCCAGATGCAATGTGATGATGAACCCTGTCACCCTGGCTAGAGAGCTCTCGTTTCATAGCTCGCAGCAATCTCAGATTGCTAAGGTTCAAGCAATCTCTTATCTCAGCTTCTGGACTATAGGCACCCACCAAAAGGTTTGGTTAGTTTTTCTATATTTACTAGAAAAAGAAGAGCAAAAGTGAGAGCAGGATCTCATCTTGCTCAGTTTGGTCTCACCCTCCTGAGCGCAGGTGATCCACTGGCCTCAGCCTCCCAAAGTGCTAGGATTATAGGTGTGAGCCACCACGTCCAGCAATCCTGCATTTTTAATGTAACCCTGATACACTTCCCTTTACTCTCAAACCTATCTCTTTTCCAACTCTGCCCCATCACAGCAAATGCCATCATTTGTTGAGATTTTCGAAGTAAACCCAAATAGGACCTTTTTTTTTTTTTAAACAGAGCCTCAAGCTGTCGCCCTTGGTAGAGTGCTGTGGCATCACAGCTCATAGCAACCTCCAACTCCTGGGCTTAAGCAATTCTCTTGCCTCAGCATCCCAATTAAATGGGACCACGGGTGCCCATCACAACACCCAGCTATTTTTTGGTTGCAGTTGTCATTGTTTGGCAGGCCCAGGCTGAATTCAAACCCACTAGCTCTGGTGTATGTGGCTGGTGCCTTAGCCGCTTGAGCCACAGGCACTGAGCCTTTTTTTTTTTTGGAAACAGAGTCTCACTATGTCACCTGAGGTAAATTGTTGTGGCTTCACACTCACAGCAACCTCAAACTCTTGGACATAAGCAATTCTCTTACCTCAGCCTCCCAAGTAGCTGTGACTACAGACACCCACCACAATGGCTGGCTATTTTTTGTTGTAGTTGTCATTGTTGTTTAAAAAAAAAGAAAGGGCGGTGCCTGTGGCTAAAAGGAGTGGGGGGCCGGCCCCATATGTGGGAGGTGATGGGTTGAAACCCAGCCCTGGGGCTCAGCACCTGTGGCTCAGGTGGCTAAGGCGCCAGCCATATACACCTAAGGTGGTGAGTTTGAATCCAGCCCGGGCCCACCAAACAACAATGATGGCTGCAACCAAAAAATAGCCAGGCATTGTGGTGGGTGCCTGTGGTCCCAGCTACTTGGGAGGCAGAGGCAGGAGACTCGCTTGAGCCCAGGATTAGGAGGTTGCTGTGAGCTGTGATGCCACTGCACTCTACCAAGGGCGACAGCTTGAGGCTCTGTCTCAAAAAAAGAAAAAGATTCAGATGCACAGGCAATTTAGTATACTATAAAGGTGAGGTTTAAATCCCTTTGGAAAAGCAAGATTAGTGAATGCATGGTGATGGCACAGCTGGTCAGTACCCAGTGAAATAACAGTGAGTTCCTATCTCATGCCTTACAACCAAATCAGTTCCACGTGAATCAAATACATCATAATCCTGGAAGAAGTGGCAAAGGTAAGAAGAAAAATAACAAATCATAAAGTATCTTAAAATGAATATTAATTTATTACTAATCTCAGTAACATGAAGACTTTTCTGAGAAGGCTATAAAACCCAGAAGCCATAAAGGGAAGATTTAATGACTTCGTCTAACTTTGCCTAAAAAAAAAGAAAAAAAGAACCTGAACTACATCAAAAGATGAAGTTTAAAAAAAAAGTCTAAGTTCAAAACAAGGAAAACATACTTAAAACACATTTGTCAGCTCAGGGCCCGTAGCACAGTGGTTAGGGTGCCAACCACATACATCCAGGCTGGCGGGTTCGAACCCAGCCTGGGCCTGCTAAACAACAATGACAATATCAAAAATAAATAAATAAATAACCAGGCATTGTGGTGGGTACCTGTAGTCCCAGCTACTTGGGAGGCTGAGGCAAGAGAATCACTTACGCCCAAGAGTTTGAGGTTGCTGTGAGCAGTAACACCACAGCACTCTACCAAGGGCGACACAGTGAGACCTAGTCTCAAAAAAAAAAAAACCAACAACAAAAAAGAACACATTTGTCAATGAGCTCTTTTCCTTAACTGAAGTAGAACTGATAAATAAGAATATTTTTTAAAAGGGCGGCGCCTATGGCTCAGTGAGTGGGGCGCCGGCCCCATATACCAAGGGTGGCGGGTTCAGGCCCGGCCTCGGCCAAACCACAATAAAAAGTAGCCGGGCGCTGTGGCAGGCACCTGTAGTCCCAGCTGCTCAGGAAGCTGAGGCAGGAGAATCGCCTGGACCCAGGAGTTGGAGGTTGCTGTGAGCTGTGTGACACTGCCATGGCACTCTACCCAGGGCGATAGGGTGAGACTCTGTCTCTAAAAAAAAAGAAGAAGAATATCAAACAATAAAGAACAACCCAATAGAAAATTATTGTTCAACGGACAGAAATGGTTTATAGAAAACAAACCCAAAAGACTGTAAATAGAGCGTATGGAAAGATGCTCTACTTCAGGCATAAGGACATGCAAATCAAAATAGTGAGAAAACATTTTCTCACCTACACTGGCAAAAGGTTTTTCTAGCAGTGGCAGAAAACGTGAGGAAGGAGCCCTAATGAACCCCTTTCGGCGAGAGAGTCGTACAAATTGATGCCCTCGATCTTCTTGCAGGTAAATTTGACAAAATCTATCTTTTCATATGGCAAAGAATCTAGATTTAGTTCTATTATAATATATCTACTATGTACAGGAATCTTCTTGGCAGAAAAGCAAAACCCAAAGTGTCCCTCAAAAGTACTTATATTAGGGGCCAGTGTGGGGGCTTGTAATCCTAGCACTCTATGAGGCTGAGGTAGGCAGATAGCTTGAGCTCAGGGGTTCAAGACCAGCCTGAGCAAGAGCGAGACCACCACCACCACCACCCACCCACCCACCCATCCCCCGTCTCTAAAATTAGCCAGGTTCTATGGCCAGCGCTTGTAGTCCCAGCTACTTGGAAAACTGAGGCAAGATAATCCACTTGTGCCCAAGACTTTGAGGTTTCTGTGAGCTATGATGCCACAGCACTCTTCTGAGGGTGACAAAGTGAGACTTTGTCTCAAAAAAAAAGAAAAAGAAAGTACCTATATTAATTAACCATGATCCCCATGACCCAATAATAGACAATGATTAAAGAGAATAAAGTAGATCTGGACATGCTGATGTAGAAAGATTTTTTGTTTTTGCAGTTTTTGGCTGGGGCTGGATTTGAACCCACCACCTTTGGCATATGGGGGTGGCACCCTACTCCTTTGAGCCACAGGCACTGCCCAATATGCAAAGATTTTCAAGACATGCTAAGTGAAAAAAGCATGATGTAGAGAAAAATGATACCCTTTGTATATACAGTCACAGTAATACATATGTGGATAAATGTTTGGGTTTTTTTTAAGGAGTCATCGGGGCTCAGCGCCTGTAGCTCAGTGGCTAGGGTACCAGCCACATACACCAGAACTGGCAGGTTCGAACCCGGCCCAGGCATGCCAAACAACAATGACAATTACAACCAAAAAATAGCTGGGCACTGTAGCGGGCACCTGTAGTCTCAGCTACTTGGGAGGCTGAGGCAAGAGAATCACCTAAGCCTGAGAGTTTGAGGTTGCTGTGAGCTGTGACGCTCTGACAATCTACCAAGGGCAACATAGTGAGACTGTCTCAAAAAAAAAAAAAAAAAGAAGAAAGGAATTATAGGAATGTATGCTTTTGCCTTTGAAAAGAGAAGATAAAATGGGATGGGGGAGGAAAAAAAATGGGAAGGGAAGAAATGAGATTCTTCTTTCTTGTTGTGTATCTTTCTGTAGTAAAGTTGAAGACTGAAAAATGTTTACTTTGGATTATATCACTTTTTAGTGTGTATTTTTTAAAAATTTGTTTATTAGGCTTGGTGCTTGTGGCTCAAGTGGCTAAGGTGCCAGCCACATACACCTGAGCTGACGGGTTCAAATCCAGCCCGGGCTGCCAAACAACAATGATGGCTGCAACCAAAAAATAGCCAGGCATTGTGGCGGGTGCCTGTGGTCCCAGCTACTTGGGAGGTGGAGGCAGGAGACTGGCTTGAGCCCAGGAGTTGGAGGTTGCTGTGAGCTGTGATGCCACAGCATTCTACCCAAGGTGATAGCTTGAGGCTCTGTCTCAAAAAAAAAAAGTGTTTATCAGTTTATTGCCTGTGAGCTCTACATTAAGCCTGTCAACCTATGCTCTGTGCTAAATAACAGAATTCCTTTAAGCACTTCTTTACCAGGGGCAAGATACTCAACTTTCTCAGGCAGAGGCACTGCAAAGAAGGAAGGGGCGTTCCTGCCATTTTGCTGAGATTGAAGGTTTAAGGTCGGTGGTGTAGGTATGAGAGCACACAGTGACTCTGCCCCTGCCAGGGGCATTGGGCACCATCCCTGTGCAAACTTGCAGCCTCTACCTACCCATAAGCTTTCCACAGCCCTCCCAGCAAAACTAGAGCCCCGGTGCAGCTCCTGTGCACCCCAGTTCCTGATGGCTTATAGTGCTCTTCCTGCATTCCAAGGGTGTCTTCTTGCTTATCCAGAGAGTCCAGACCAGCGGCAGCCTGGCCTAACCAGACCACCTCTCAGCTGCCTGGTGGCTGAACCACAACTTTTCCAATGAGATCTGAATTCCTCCCAAGTTTGTGCTTCTGTAGATATACCATCTCAGCTCTAAGGTGCCAAGAAGAGTTTCCCTGCAGCGGTTCTCAGCCTGTGGGTCACAACTCCTTTGTAACAATGAAAATACATCCTGCATAACAGATATTTACATTACAATTTATAACAGTAGCAAAATTACAGTTATGAAGTAGCAACAACAATAATTTTATGGTTGGACCCCTACAATATGAGGAACCGTATTAAAGGGTTGCAGTCTTAGGAGGCATTAGGAAGGTTGAGAACCACTGTCAGTTAACCTTTGACCATAGTTAATTCTTTGTATTGCCAGGTTCGGCAGCTCATGCCTGTAATTCCAGCACTGTAGGAGGCTGAGGAGGGAGAACTGCTTGAGCTTAGGAGTTCGAGACTTGCCTGAGTGAGAGTGAGACCCCCGACTCTCAAAAAAATGAAAAACCCAACCCAGCGCGTGGTGGGCACCTGTAACCCCAGCGGCTTCCAGAGGCTGAGGCGGTGGGATGCCCACAGCCTGAGTCTGAGGCTGTGATGAGCTATGTACGCAGAGCTATGCCATTGTACTCTGCTCAGGGCATAGGATGGGACTCTGTCTCAACAACACCAAAATAATAATAATAATCTTTCAAAGAGCTCCTGACACATCGTAACTGCTACCTAAAGGATGTTATGTAAGGCATGGCCAAGGGGAATGAAGGCAGACTGGAGGCTGGTGGAATGATCACCATCTTCATGTATCTGAAAGACTGCTATGCACAAGTCCCTACTACAGAAAACTACAAAAGAAGTAGAAAACCATAGGAAAAAAAGGTTTGGCTCATTAGAAAGAATTCAAAGTGGTTTTAGCTGCCCCTTAGTGACCACACACTCCCATTTTGTCCTGGACTCTCTTGACTTTAAAACTGAAAGTGGGGGTGGCGCCTGTGGCTCAAAGGAGCAGGGCGTTGGCCCCATATGCTGGAAGTGGCAGGTTCAAACCCAGCCTCGGCCAAAAACTGCAAAAAAAAAAAAAAAAAAAAAGAAACTGAAAGTGTCATCTGGAGAAACTACCTGGTCCCAGGAAAATGGAACCAACAGATAGCTGGTCACTCTAAGTCCCCCAACCAGGCCTCCTTCATGAAGCAGAGAGCGCCTGTCACTGGCAGGCATGAGTGGAAGCAGAAGAGCCATGGTTCCAGGATGTTAGAGAAGGTATTCCCGCATGAGGAAGGAACTGGGACTACATGAACCTTAATTCAGATAAACAAGCATATTTTAATGGGAGACATCTGGAGACAGAAAGAACCCAAAGACAGAAAGAACCCAAGTTCAAAATCTGGTTCTACCATTTACCAGCTATATGACCTTGGATAACCTTATTAGCTTTCTGATCTTCCTTGATGTACAAAATAGGAATAATCATGTTCAACTGGTAAGATTGTTGTATAAATTAGATCTAATATATGGGAAGTAACTGTCACAAGGTAAGCATTCAAGAAATTACAACTTTTCTTTCTAAGGTCCAACTCTGGGTTACTCTAATCCCAGGCACCCAAAGTGTGGTCCCTGAATGACCAGCATCAGCATCACTATGGGAACTTATTTAGAAATGCAAATTATCCATTCCACTCCACACCTACTCACTCAGAAACTGAAAGTGGAGCCATTAAGTAGCCCTCCAGGTGATGCTTGTTACACTAAATCTGAGAAGCACTACTCCAAGGGACAGTCCTATCTCTGAGACAAATTAAAAAAAAAAAAAATGAAAACTCCGTTCCGAACTTGAAAAACTCTCCCTTTATTACATATAAAATAATTTTGTAAATGTTATCAACATTGAAAAAAATCTTTCCAACAGAACGAAAGAAATTCAAATGAAAATAGTGCTGAAATTTTTATCCCAATGCTTTTTCTTAGCTTATTTAAAAAATTACCTTTGTAAACAGTTCTCGTGGGCCTGAGCAATCTGCACTCTAGGGTAGGTATGTAAGTACTCCTTGGCCTCGACACATCCTCAGCCAAAAAGCACTACTAAATTGACTAAGTTTGGTTAGATTTGACCAACCATAATTTATACAGTCAGTTGATTTTCCATACTAATTGAGGTGGGCAAGTGAGGAGGATAGTTGGAAAAGAATTTCTTAAATTGATATAACATACTTTTTAGGCATAAAATCATCCCAGGGGTGGGCAGCACCTGTGGCTCAGTGAGTAGGGCCCTGGCCCAATATACTGAAGGTAGTGTGAGAGCCAAACTAGCTCCATTTTGTTGTTTACAGCACAAGCCACAGTACAAGCCCCATTCCTAGCTGTTTACCGCATAGCCCTTCCGCCCCAACCTCTAAAACCTGCAGGGCCACTCCCTGCTGCCTTCCCCCACC
>CAUYTI010047950.1:0-20796 GCA_963575145.1 Galago senegalensis
TACACCTAAGGTGGCGGGTTCGAATCCCCAGCCCGGACCCGCCAAACAACAATGACGGCTGCAACCAAAAAACAGCCGGGCGTTGTGGCGGGCGCCTGTGGTCCCAGCTACTTGGGAGGCAGAGGCAAAAGACTCGCTTGAGCCCAGGAGTTGGAGGTTGCTGTGAGCATGATGCCACGGCACTCTACCCAGGGGGACAGCTTGAGGCTCTGTCTCAAAAAAAAAAAAAAAAGGAACATCTTTACCTATTTACTAGTCATATATGGAGTAATTTACATAAAGGAATTGACTGTTTTAAAAGGACAGATTCTCCCTATTCATGTGATATCTGAGGTTCCAATATCATGTAGTGAAGGCAGATTAGTCTATCTAACTCTTTGACTCATTGACTATTTCCAGAACCTTCTTCATCTTGATCTATACTATGATAACACATGAGCTACCACAGTAAACAAAGTTTTGCTTATAGATTAGCAATGTACAGTAGCCCTGTGTAGGTTTTAGGTAGGTTTTAGAAAAGGATGAGGTGGTACCATGGGAAAGAAAAAAGAAACAAATAGTAACAACAACAACAACAACAACAACAACAACTCGATAAGCCCAGTAAGTAGTTTTAACTGTGTTGCTAGATTTGTTTTATATAAAATAATCGTGGACTTTCATGTTTCTTCTCCAATCAGATCTTGCTTTCTTTTTTCTTCCTTTCCTCTTTCTCTTTTCCTTCCTTTCTCTCCATTTTTCATTCTTTCATTAATGTTTTCTTCCATTTGTCTTTTTTCTCCTTTATTCACTACTTATTAAGTGTCTACCATGTCCCAAGAACACTGCAGGATCCTGGAGATAAAATACAAACAAAAGCAGACTTACTGTGGGGAGATGGGTGTTAGGCACAAAATCACACAAATAGATGTAAGCTAACAGGTTGTTCCGTTGGTAGGACAGGAGCTATAAAGCATGTAAGAGAAGCATATTCCTTATTATAAGGAATGAACTCAGAAGAAGGTGTGAATTGACTAGGTCAAGAAAGGAGGGAATATCATTCCTGACCAAGGGGGCTGCTTCTGCAAAGATCCTGCAGTCCAAGTGACCACAACCCTTCTGAGGGAATGAAAGAAGACCCAGTGTAAGAAGATTACTAAATAGGTTTTGTGTTTGTTGCAATTTTTGTACCATCAACATGTCCCTGCAAGGATAGTACAATACTGACATTTGGATTCTTATTTCCGTTTTGGAGCTAAAGAGGAGGAGGCCTCCACATGTATCCCCCAAAGGAAGAGGAGAATCATCCTTTGTGTGGCTAAGGCTGTTTTCTTCTTCATGTTTCTTCTAAGGGATATCAATACCGTGTGAGAAGACATCACATTTCTGAAATAGAGCATATAGGTAAAATAATTTCACGTTTCTTTGCACAGAGGTGCTCGAGCCCTTCACCTTTTCTAGTCTCCATCTGGAAAACAGCTAAGGCTTCCACCTGAGCTCTCATTAATAAGCGGCTTCTGTTTCAGCTTTATTGGGGTTTTTTCCAGGTTTTTCTGCCACATTAAACATGCACATCTCCAGGATCTACTACAGAAAAGGAGAGTTTGAAAAGATCATTTGAATTAGCAAAAGAATAAAAGAAAAAGAAGTTGGAGTTTGGCAAGAGACTATCTACCTGAGGACACCTTGCCTCATTCCCTTGGCAACCTTGCTTGCAATTAACAATTTTCATAAATAATTCAAACCCTCCCATTTACATTCTCCAAAATCCATCGTAGGGAGGCGACAACACACTATGTTTCCTTATTTAGGGCTTTCTGGTTAAGCAAGTCTCACTTCCTCCAGCCCCTCTTCCTTCACTCAGACTACCACAGTGTGGGATTATAGTTCTGGCAATGTGCTGGTATCATGCAGAATTTAAAGAAAATGCTTTACACTTTCAGTAAATTTCACATTTAACTTGTCAGTCTGCTCTGTACCTCCTTTAGTGACACGTTCTTTCTCCCCTTTTAGAAAGCAGAGCTGCTCTGAGGCACCATCTTAACAAGCAATGGTTTCCGTACAGCCAGCGGTGACAGTCCGCTTGGCCGGCTCTGGCTGCCAGCGATACTGCTTGAGGTGAAATAATGACAGGCGGGGCCTGGGCCAGAAGCAAGATATTGAAGAAGAGGGCACCAGCTGTAAATTTTTCACTTGTCTAATGGACTGTATTTTTAAGGTCCCAAAGCGAGGTAGCTGATGGGGAGAAATTTCATTATCACAAAAGTGTGTGAAGCAAGAATTCTCCCTAGTCCTTTGTCATAATCAAATCTTTGAAACTTCCAGATGATAAATGGGTGTCGTGGAAACTTATCTTGGGCCCAATCGCTTTGGCTCAGAAGTGTGATCACAGATAGTCTCATGATTTAAAATGCACACACACAATTTATCAGGTCAGGGTTAAGACATTTCCAGACTGCACACCAATATGCATTCCTAGCTTCCACCCGTAAGCATTGAAATGTTCATTAAGCAACAAGTGATGAACTAAACGAAAGGGAGAGGGAGCAGGGCTGGGAACTCTTTATGATATTAAAAAGTTATGTGTCCTTCATTAAAACACTCAAAGACTTGGAAATAGATACAGAGACAGAGACAGAAAGAAGAAAGAAAGAACAGAGGAAGGGGAATTGAATTAAGAGACCAAAAAAAGAAAAAGACAGAACAGAGGAAAGGGAATTTAATTAAGAGAATGATAAAAGAGTCCAAAAAGGTGAGAATCAGAGGGAGAGAAAAAGAGAGAGACAGAGAGGAAACACCTGTAGTCCCAGCTACTCAGGAGGCTGAGTCTGAGACAAACATTTGAGTCCACGAGTTTGAGTTTGCTGTAAGCTATGATGCTACAGCGCTCAACCCCAGGGCAGCAGAGTGAGACTCTCTCTCAAAAGAAAAAAAAAAAAAAAAACATGTGATATGTTTTTTAAAGCAGCTAAGAATGTGGGGGGACTGAGATTATAGAAGACTTCAGAACAATGTAGAATAGTGAATCAACCTGGAGTGTTTCTAAGGGTAAGTACACTATTCTTATTTATGGTGTGTGGTGTTTAATCTACTTCTAAATACGAACTTTTAAATCCTTTCTAGATTGAGATGGACTATAAGTAAATGATTAAAAACAGAACCAGATATGACTCACAATTTTAAAGTATAACAAAAAAACAGAGCAAGTTAAGACAAAAGTTTCAAAAAATAAAGCATTTGGGTGAACTTCCTTTTATGGAACTATATTTTTAGCTTTGGCTTCCTGTATTATGGTCAACGGGGTCATAATCCAGTATTCCCAGGCAACAAGAACAACAACAGTAAAAAGCTTAACATTTTTCTTAGAAACATTATTAACACTTCCTTTCTGGCTCTGTAAATAATTATATACACAAACTTGATGGACCCCCTGTATCGATACCAGATGAAATAATGGACATGTTTTTATTGTGGTTTCTAAAATGTGCAAAAAGACAGAAAGAAAGAAAAGGAAAAGGGAGGAAGGAAAGTGTTGACTACTGTAGACTTGTAAGGTATTTGTGAAATCGTTGAGTCTGAGGCTTCCAGCTTTCTTCTTTCCTAAGATTATGTGGACTATTCTGGGTCACTTTCTGTTCTATGTAAATTTAGGATTTTTTTTATTTCTGTAAAAATACCACTGGAATTTTGATAGAAATAGCATTGAATCTGTGTATTTCTTTGGATAGTATGGACATTTTAACCATATTAGATCTTCTAATCCACAAATATGGGATATCTTTTCATTTCTTTGTGTCTTCTTTAATTTCTTTCAATGAATCATAGTTTTCAGAGTACAAGTCTTTCACCTTCTTCATTAAGTTTATTTCTAAGTGTTATAGACATGAGATCTATCCTCTTAACATATTTTATAGTGTACCGATGACTATAGATACTACATTGTAGAGTCAATCTACAGAACTTATTCATCTCAGATGACGCTAATTTCATACCCACAATTTCCCATTTTCTCCTTCCCCAAGCACCATTTTATTCTCTGTGTCTATGAGTTTGACCATGTCAAGGACCTCATACAGATAGAATCATATAATACTTGTCCTTCTGTTCATTTCACTGAATGTGAAGTTCTCTGGGTTTATCCATGGTGTCGAAGATGCTAACATGCTTTTACGTCTGTTGGGTGGATACATAGGAGTGAAATTGCTGTGTCATAGGCCATTTTATTATGAAACTAAACATACAGCTGTTCTCTGACTCAGCAATTCCACCCCTTTGTGTTTACCCAACAGACATAAACATATGTTAACAAAAAATTTGTACAATAGTGTTCATAGCAGTTTTATTTATATTAACTACAAGCAGGCCCAAGTATCCACCAAATAAGAATGGATAAACAAACTTTGAAATATTTATATAACACTATCATTCAATATGAAAAGAAATGAGGTATTGTTCTATAAGAAAAAACATGCATATATGTTTAAAAGCATTATGCCAAGTGAAATAACCCTTGTACTGTCTGATATATACTGCATTTGTATATAAGTTCTATGATGCTCCTTGTATGAAATGTTTAAACCAGAAAATAGAAACTGTGGTAGAATAATATCAGAACAGTATTGCCCCTGGTGGTTGAGTTCAAGGACAGATTGGCAAAGGGCCTGAGGGAACATTCTTGTATTAGAACAGTATTTTATGTCTTAATAGGGGTCTGTATATATCTTCATCTTTCAAAATTCACTAACTACACAATGAAATTTGTGCAATTCATTGTATGTACATTTTATAAATGGAAACAAACATAATATGCATATTGTTTAAATGTGTGCAGTTTCTTTTGAAATCTATCAAAATAAGATTGATAAATGATAGAAAGATGGATAGATTGATATATGCTAAAGCATACACTATATTAAAAGTCTAGATGGTAAGGATGAGGGTGTTCAGTATTTTCAACTTTACCATATGCACACAATTTTTTGTAGTAAAAGGAAGAAAATCAGCATACCTGCTTTAGTTACTTGGTATGCAAGTGTTGATACCCTGACATGCATCTGTGGCTGAGCAGAAGTTATTTTTGATGGCTGCGTGTGAATGGCTTAAAGAAGTGGCTTGAAACTGCAGAAGCAGTTTCTGCAGTTCAGGCACAACCTAGACTTTGTGGCTCCTCACCAACATTTTAGAGCAGATGTTACTACTATGGTTTGAACATTGCATCTGTTCAAAATTCATGTTGAAATTTAATCCTCAATGCCACAGTATTAAGAGGCAGGCCCATTAGGAAGTTGATTGGCAGGAGGGGATCCGTGCCTTCATAGAAGAGCTTGAGAAAGGGAGTTTGTCCTGTTTCCCCTTCTGCCTCTTCAGTCAGTGAAGATGCAGCCCCAAAGTGCCATCTGAAAAGCAGAGTGAGTCTGCCCCAGACCCTGAATGTGCTGGCAACTTGATTTGGATTTCCCAGCCTCCAGAACTGTGAGAAATAAATTTCTATTATTTATAAATGAGCTAACTAAAGTATTTTTGTTTTAGCCTCGGGAACAAATTAAGACCATCACCAATTGTTCACCTTAATCTAGAACTTGGGCATCCTATGTAGCATTGTGATTTTGAACAGTATTACATTTGAATTGGCCTCTGATTAAGATGAATTTGAGCAAAATATGTCCAGGCAGTCAAACATTTCAAGTTGAGATGAAGATTTATCAGTTTTGCTTACTTAGATGTAGTTATTTACCTGATAAGTAACTACAGGTAAGTTAGTTTATAGTTTATATTTATGTGTACATGGTTATCAATATCATATCTGCGTACTTATTGAGTGTTTCTCTTCCTCCAACTCCATTTCTAAACATAGCCTTAGATTTATAGAAAATCAATGCCATGCTAATCAAAATACAGGGTAAAAATATTAGTTTACTTAACTTTTCTATCTTAATGTTTACTTGTATAGCAATTTTTTGCGTAATTTTTCAGTAAACTCTTTGAACTGAGGCCTATGATCCTTCCCAGATATTTACATTCTTGTGAGCTGAGACCTTGTCTGAATCTTGTACCACTATTTCCTTAGTGCTTAAAACAGTTTCTTGGTATACAGTCATTGATCAATAAATGCCTTCTGAATAAATTAATACTAAAAAAGTGCTTAAAAATATGAATTAGATGTCAGTGTCACACATTGTCTCCTTCTAGAGAAGTATTTTGTACACTCTGCAAGATTTTTAAATTACAAGTTTGGTAAAGACTTCTGGGTATCTTACTATGAGCACTATAGTCCAAGGGTTGGTTCATAAACAATGTTCTTTCACTCTTGACTACAGAAGGCATTTATTACATAGAAATTTCTTTCAATAGAGCAAATGTTACCAGTTACTAGTCCAGAAAAATAGATGTTCTATAAAAATAAGTCTTTTATAACAGTCAGAGATATAAAGAGAAATTCAAGCTCAACCAGGAGTCAGATGTCTAGCATTCTCAAAACTTTCATAAATTCCTAAAATAAATAAGTAGTCTGTGAATAGAGTGAAAAAGAGAAGACATAAATCTAGTCAATCTAGTCATTTTATTCAAAGAATGAAATATATAGCACCCAATTGACCAGGAAGGGCAAAAATTTAGGTTACTTTCACAACAACCCTGTGTATTTATTTTCTTATAGAAATTTTTGATTTCATCTAAGTCTACTTTAGGAGTGAAGCTAAAACAACAGCAGCAGCAGCAACAACAAAGCAACTCCTACTGCTACTGCTATTAAACTTGTAACAGAGTAGAGAACCACTATTTAAAACACAGAGTCCAGGAATATTTAGCAGGACAAACAAGCCCCAGTGATGCAGTCCCAGGCAGCATCAAGACAGTACAATAATTGAGGCTAATAATGAAGACCTTGAATCATCCAGGGATGGTTGAGATAGTAAACAAATCTTATGTTTCCTATTCTGATTCTACCTGGGCTTCCAGCTTCACTATGTTTACCTGTCTTCCCCTCTCCATGGGACTGAGTTCTAGTCAAGGAGATGTGAGCAGTAGGGATATATGTTACCTGTAGTTTTGGTCCATAAAATCTTTTACAAATAACCCTCCATATTCTCCCTCAATCCATTTGTTCTCTGGACGTTGATGCTTAGGGTAATTCAGGAAGCCATGATGTGAAGATAGCAGAGATTCTGTCAGTTTGGATTTCTGAGCACGATGATAATAAGACCTTCATTGCCCTTGATCTAAAACATCAATTTGGGCCTTTATCGGTGTGAAAGATAAACTTAGGTTTGTTAAGCTCCTAAGTGTGCTGCGCTATCAAGTAGCTACTAGCAGATACATACATCTTATAATTATTTACGATTTGGCTAGTGCAATCAAGGAAGTGAATTTTTAATGTTTTTAAAATTTAAATTTAAATAGCCATACGTGGCTCATGGCTCATGACTACCATATTAGACAATGCAGGTCCAATAGAGCTCAGCTACATTTACTTCTCTCTTCAAAGAATATTTGGACTGTGTAATAATAGTCTTTGCTATCAAAATAGGACCCAATATCTCATATATCACATGAAATATATTCAATAATCTCTTCTCTGTGAACTTCTCCAGTACCCCTTTTCACTATGCTTTATGTTCCAGAGTGTTAGATTCACCCCCAAATTAGTAATACTATTTTTCTAACCCATGTCTCTGCTGCCTGACTTGTTTTTCTCCTTTATGGGCATTGGCAAATGGCCTCTCATCTTTCAAAATTTACAGCTCATGTCATGTCCCCTATTTACACTTTTCTGACACATTCCAGGATAAATTGCATGTTTTTTTCTTTGTGTCACACTATAACCTTCTAGATTTCTATTATGCCACCTAAGATACTTCATTGCATTTATTTGTCTTTGGGTTTCCAACTTTTCATATTAGACTATAAATTCTTGAGCATGGAGTTTGTTGATTTAATATTTGTTTCCCTAGCACTGAGAGACAGTATAAAGTACGAAGTCAATCATCAATATATAATTCATAAATAGGACATTTGGAAGATAGAATTCTCTGACAACCCTTGACTACTCTTCTTTGATCCACATGATTTCCCAGGAAGTTAAGAACTGCTCAAGGTTGCACTAGAGTCTTCTGCCTCTTGTATCTCCATTCAGAAGGTGCTTCTTCTGGTGTTTTCCCTTCATTAGTCACACAATCAATGCTAATTATTTATAGAGTGAAACCATGATTGGACATTGCATTTCTTTCTCTGTTAATCTCAGACTACATGTCACAAAATGTCTGTTGTGAGAACATGCTCCTTTATGTAACAGTCTCTGAGGTCACTAAAATGAATACTGGAAATGAGCAGGACAGATTCTGCCATATACATATGCACAATATGATCAATATGTTGGATAGGGTCAAGTTCCTGATATACTTTATCTTATTTCTAATAAATTGTCATAATAAAAACAACACACTTTAAAGCTTATATAAAGATTTTAATTAAAATTGTTGTATATATTTCAATACTACTTCCCATTCTTTAATAATATGACAAATCTTTGAACACATGTAGCCCTTTATTGAATGCTTTTATATTTAGGAAACTTGAAGAATGATATAAAACTTTATCCCTTTCTGTTCTTATAGGTCTATCCTTCCATATAAAATAGTCACTGCAATCTGCTGGTAATAAATTTTTTTCAGGTTTTTTCTTTCATCTTTCTTTTAGTTTTTGTTCTTTTTTTTAGTTTTTTTTGTCTTTGCCTTTATTTTTGAAGGGAATTTTATAGGTATAGGCATCTTGGTTGACAGCTTTTTTTTCTTTCTGTTCTTCAAGAAGACTTTCATAGTTTCAGCTTGCGCCTATAGCTCAACCAGCTAAGGCGCCAGCCACGTACACCGAAGGTGGCGGGTTCGAATCCCCAGCCCAGACCCGCCAAACAACAATGACGGCTGCAACCAAAAAATAGCCGGGTGTTGTGGCAGGCACCTGTGGTCCCAGCTACTTGGGAGGTGGAGGCAGGAGACTTGCTTGAGCCCAGGAGTTGGAGATTGCTGTGAGCTGTAATGCCACGGCACTCTACCCAGGGGACAGCTTGAGGCTCTGTCTCAAAAAAAAAAAAAAAAAAACACTTTCATAGTTTCTATTCAAAAGTCTGTTATTTTTACTAATTATTCTTTGAAGCTAATTTGCTTTCTTTCTTTCTGCTCTTCAAGAAGACTTTCATAGTTTCTATTCAAAAGTACTGTTATTTTTGCTAATTATTCTTTGAAGCTAATTTGCTTTTTTTCTGGCTGAATTTATTATTTGTTCTTTGGCTGATGAATTAAAGTAATTTTATCATATGGTACTAGATTTTTACTTTTTCAGTTCTGCATGGAGTTTACTAAATATCTTAAATTTGTGGGTTATTAATTTTTATCAGATTTGGAAATTTTTCAGTCAACTTTTCTTTTTGAACAGGAAACGTTACCTTTCTCCTTTTGGAACTCCAATTATATCTATTAGACTTTTAGAATATGGTCTCACATATGTCCAAATAAGAACTCATCTGGTTCTTCTTTCTTCTCTCTGTTTTTCCACTTGAATGGTTTTCTATTGAACAGTTTTTTTTTAAATTTATAATACTATCTTTACAGTATTAGCCTCATCCGCTATTTAATTTTCCATTGAGTTTTTAATTTCAGACATTATATTTTACAGATCTTGAATGACAATGTAAGTCATTTTTTCTAATACTCTGTTTAAAAACGTCAGCTTTGCTGGTGGGAATGTAAACTAATATGTTCCTTTTGGAAAGACATCTGGAGAACACTTAGAGAACTAAAAATAGACCTGTTATTTGACCCTGCAATTTTTTTGTTGGGTATATTCCCAGATGACCAAAAATCGAATTACAACAAAGACATTTGTATCAGAATGTTTATTGCAGCCCAATTCGTAATTGCCAGGTCATGGAAGAAGCCCAAGTGCCCATCGATCCACAAATGGATCAACAAACTGTGGTATATGTACACCATGAAATACTATGCAGCCATTAAGAAGGATGGAGACTTTACGTCCTTCATGTTCACATGGATGGAGCTGGAGAATGTTCTTCTGAGCAAAGTATCACGAGAATGGAGGAAAAAGTATCCAATGTACACACCCCTTTTATGAAACTAATTTATACCTTTTATATGAAAACTATAACCAAATAGCTTAAGAATATGGGGAGGGGGGAGGGAGAAGGGAGGGGGAATGGGTGGAGGAAGGGGGTTTGGAGGGATCACTTCTGAGGTTTATCTTATAGGGGTACAGGTGAATCTTTCTAAGAGTAGAATGTGAACGTTTTAAAACAATAACTGAGAAAATGACATGAAGGCTGTGTTGACCAGTTTGATGGAAGTATTTTGGATTGCTTGTGAAAACCCCACACTGTACCCCAGAAGTGCATTAATGTACACAGTTACCATTCAATAAAAAATAAATAAAAAAATAATAATAAAAATAAAAATGGAGGAACAGAGGGTGTTCCTCCATTGCTTCACACAGGCAGTCCCCAAGTTACAAACATCCAACCTACATATAACTTACACTTACAAACTGAGGCTATTATAGGTAATCATTAAGTGTATCTGTTCCAACTTAAATACAAATTCAACTTAAGGACAAACCTACAGAACCTACCTCTTGTGTAAACCCGAGAACTGCCTATACTGATTCAAGTAAGGCCACTTACTTTGACCAAATTTTAAAACTTGCATTTTAAATAATTTATGAAAGTATTACTAAAAATTCTCAAAGACCCCCACATTAATTACTTAAGAAACTTTAGTGAGGGGAAACAGTAGTGAGAGTGTGTTGTCCCACACACACACACACCCAGGAGGCTGAAACAGGAGGACCACTTGAGCCCAAGAGTTTGAGGCTTCAGGGAGCTGATCACACCACTGCACTCTAGCCTGGACAACAGATTGAAAGCCATCCCAAAATTTAAAAAATAAAATAAAAATTTTTAAATGTGTTTTCAAGAGACACAGTCTCATTATGTTGCACAGGGCCGAGTGCAGTGGCTCGTCACAAATGCAATCCCACTAATGACCAACACAGTTTTCACCCGCTATTTCTAAAGCTGGGCCAATCCCTCTCTCTGCAGAGGTCACCATACTGATACCAAACAAAGTGCAGGCATCTGACTGGCATAGCCCAGAATTACTAGCTTTAAGCAATCCTGCCCCCTCAGCCTCCCAAGTACCTGGGATCACAGATGGTACCCAGTCTGAAAATATGTTCTTAAACTGGAGTTTTAAAGGACAGGCATACCTCATTTTATTGTGCTTTACTACACTTCACAGATAGCACACTTTTACCAAGCTGAAGGTTTGTGGCAACCCTCCCTCAAACGTGCCTATCAGGACCACATTCTCAGCAGTACGTGCTCACTTCATTTCTCTATGCCCCTTTTTGGTAATTCTTGCAATATTTTAAACTTTTTCGCTGTTATTATTATGTAATATAGTGATCAGTGATCTTTGATGTTACTACTGTAATTGTTTGGGGGCACCATGAATCACACCTATATAGCACAGTAAACTTAATAAATGTTGTGTATGTTCTGACTGCTCCAACAACCAGGGGCTATTCCCCTTTCTCTCTCTCTCTCTCCTGGGGCCACCTTATCCCCTGAGATATAAGACGTTAAGCCAATTTAAAACCCTACAATGGCCTCTAAATGTTAAAGAGAAAGAAAGAATCATACCTATCTCTCTTTAAATCAAAATCTATACTAGAAATAATTAAGTTTAGTGAACAAGGCACGTTGAATGCCAAGGAAGGCCCAAAGCTAGGCCTCTTACAGAAACAGCCAAGCTATTAATGCAAAGGAAAAGTTCTTGAAGGAAATGTATGTGCTACTCCAGTGATGATAAGAAAAGAACACAACTTAATTGCTGATATGGAGAAAGTTTTAGTGGTCTGGACACAAGATCAAATCAGCCACAATAGTCCCTTAAGACATAGCCTAATCCAGAGCAAGGCCTCTCTCCAATTGTGTGAAGGCTGAGAGTGAGGAAGCTGCAGAAGAAAGGTTGGAAGCTAGCAGAGGTTGGTTGGTGAGGTTAAAGCCAAGTGTAAGGTGAAGCAGCAAGTGCTCACAAACTTGTTAACAAGTTTTTATCTAGAACATCTAGCTAAGATAACTGATGACATGGCTACCCTAACAAAGCTTTTTCAACTCCTAGATGAAAACAGCCTTCTAGAAAATGCCATCGAGGACTTTCATGGTTAGAGAAGTGGCAAAACGACAAAGAACAGGGTTTCCTTAGGAAATAGTGCAGCTACCAACTTTAATTTGAAACCAATGCTCTTCTGCCATTCCAAAAATTCCAGGGTCCTTGAAAATGAAATTAAATCAACTCTGCCTGTGCTGAGAAATGGAACAACAAAGGCTGGATGACAGCCCATCTGTTTTCAGGAGTGTTTACTCAACATTTGAAGCCCACTGTTGAGATCTCAGAAAAAAGATTTCTTTCAAAAGATTACTGCTTGGGCAGCACCTGTGGCTCAAATGAGAAGGGCGCCAGCACCATATGCCGGAGGTGGCGGGTTCAAACTCAGCCCCGGCCAAAAACTGCACCCAAAAAAAAAAAAAAAAGTATTGCTCATTGACAATGTGCCTGTTCACCAAAAAGGCCTGACAGAGTTGTGTTATACAAAGAAATAAATGTTTTCACGCCTACTAACATCTATTTTGTGGCCCAGGGATCAAGAAATAAATTTGATTTTTGAGTCTTAGTGTTAAGAAATAAATTACTTGGGCGGCACCCATAGCTCACTGGGTAGGGCAGCAGCCACATACACCAAGGCTAGCAGGATTGAGGCCAGCCCAGGTCAGCTAAAACAACGACAACTGCAACAACAACAAAAAAAAAAAAAATAGCTGGGCATTGTAGCAGGCGCCTGTAGTCCCAGCTACTTGGGAGGCTGAGGCAAGAGAATCGCTTAAGCCCAAAAGTCTAAGGTTGCTGTGAGCTATGATGCCACAGAACTCTACCCCTTGAGACTGTCTCAAAAAAAAAAAAAAAAAAGGAAGGCTCGGCGCTTGTGGCTCAAGCGGCTAGGCGCCAGCGACATACACCTAAGGTGGCGGATTGGAATCCCCAGCCCAGGCCTGCCAAACAACAATGATGGCTGCAACCAAAAAATGGCCGGGCATTGTGGCAGGCGCCTGTGGTCCCAGCTACTTGGGAGGCTGAGGCAGGAGACTCGCTTGAGCCCAGGAGTTGGAGGTTGCTGTGAGTGTGATACCATGGCACTCTACCCAGGGGGACAGCTTGAGGCTCCGTCTCAAAATAAAAAAAAGAAAAGAAAAAAAGAAAAGAAAAGAAAAAAGAAATACACCACAGGATGAGTGTGGTGACTTATGCCTGAAATCCTAGCCTTCTGGCAGGTGCCTGTAGTCCCAGCTACTTGGGAGGTGGAAGCAAGAGAATAGCTTAAGCCCAAGAGTTGAAGGTTGCTGTGAGCTGTGATGCCACAGCACTACACCGAGGGCAACATAATAAGACTCTGTCTCCAAAAAAAAGTACATTTCATAAAGCTATCACTGCTAGAGTTGATTCCTTTGATGGATCTTGGCGAGGTACACTAAAAACCTTCTGGAAAGGATTTATCATTCTGGATGCAATCAACAACATTCATGATTCATGGAAGGTCAAAATACTAACATTAACAGGATTTTGAAAGTAGTTGATTCTAATCCTCACAGATAATTCTGAGAGACTCAAGATGTCAATGGTAAAAATCATTGTTAAAAGTCACTGGTAAAAAGAGCAAATGAACTAGAATTAGAATTAGAAGTGGCACTTGGGCCAGATGCAGTGGCTTGCACTTGTAATCCTCACATACTGGGAGGCCAAGGTGGGAGGATCACTTGAGTTCAGGAGTTTGAGACCAGCCTGGGCAAGACTGAGACCCCATTTCTACAAAAAAATATAAAAAATTAGCCAGGCACAGTGACATGCGCCTATAGTCCCAGCTACTCAGGACACTAAGAAGGATCACTTGAGCCCAAGAGTTTGGGGTTGCAGTGCAGTGAGCTATGATGATGATGCTGGGTCAACAGAGAGACTCTGTCTCCAAAAACAAAGAAAACAAAGGTGGAGCAGTCTATAGATGTGGCTGAATTGCTGCAATCTCATGATTAAACCTAAACAGATGAGGAGTTGCTTCTTATTGGTGTGCAAAGAAAATGATTTCCTGAGATGGAATCTATTCCTGAAGATCCTGTGAACACTGCTGAAATGGCAACAGAGGATTTGGAATATTACATAAATGTAGATAAAGCAGCAGCAGAGTTTGGAAGGAATGACTCCAATTCTGAAAGTTCTACTGTGGATAAAATGCTATCAATTAGCATCCCCACTACAGAGAAACCTTTTGTGAAAGGGGGACTAAATGGCAAACTTCACTGTTATCTTACTTTAAGAAGACACAGCCCCCTCACAGTAAGCAACCACCACCTCAGTCAGTCAGCAGCCATATCTGAGGCAAAACCTTCCAACAGCAGAAAGATGCCTTAATGAAGGCTCAGATGGTAAGTCTACATTTTTTAACATAATGTTATTGAACACTTAATATACCACAGTATACTGTAAACATAACTTTTATATGCCCTGGGAAACCAACACATTCCTATGGTTTGCTTTACTATGATAACTTGCTTCATTGAGGTATTGTGGAACCAAACACACAATATCACCAAGATATTCCTGTACTACAGAAACTAAACTGTTCTCAGATTTTTCTAACAAAATAATTCACTTCACAAATATGATTTAAAAGTAGAACTTTGTTATTGTAGTTTAAAATAAAAATCAATCTAGGTCTTAGGCTGTATCTAACCAAAAACGTTTAATTTAAAAACTGAAAGATACACATTATATTAACATTTTGAATTGCATCTTGAGTAACCCTTAATTCTAATTATTGCCCAAAAACTATAACACCAAAAAACAGAAGAAAAATTTTCCAAAAATCTTTAGAGATGTGAACTAAGGTCCTACCTTTCCACACCAAATTAGCATCCAAGAAAGGTCATTTTCAAAATTATTTTTTACCACATTATGGAATATAATTTCTTCCACATGAGCAAATCAATATATTTTTCCCATAGGCTACTTTTAACAATAAGATTTTATTATTTACACAACTTCCCCAACCCCTTGGCAAGAAAAGTAATCTGACTAGCTAAAGAACATGGTGTTTAGGATTGAGGAGATTAAGTTATTAATTTCCAACAGACATGGGACTT
Source organism: Galago senegalensis (assembly GCA_963575145.1). Taxonomy (NCBI): domain Eukaryota; kingdom Metazoa; phylum Chordata; class Mammalia; order Primates; family Galagidae; genus Galago; species Galago senegalensis. The sequence continues at coordinate 15,239 of CAUYTI010047950.1, forward strand.
TTCATAAACAATTACACTTAAAACTATTTTAAGTAAAACTGTTTAAATGGCACTTTGGACTTCACCTTACAAATGCAAACAATGTGACCTAATCATATTTACCCTCATATTAACTTGAAATTTTAAAAAAGTAATTTTAAAAATGAAATAATTCTGAAAAATATATTTAAGAACAAAAATGAAAGTTCTACTGATCTTCACTGCTGGATTTATAGAACTTCACTCCTAATCTAATACATATTATTCATTTTCTATGGGCTTCTAGCCTCAAAAGAGGCTTTTAATGTCCTATCCCCTCTACAAGTTTGCCCTTGTATTCTGCCTCCTATAAAAACTAAGTTTTGAATTCACTGTCTTGCTTCTTGCTGTGTCTACCACCCCTGACTGATGTCTAGGTCCTCCTAATCATTGTGTATACTGAAGTCTTATGTGATTGTGGGTGCCTTTAAACGGGAACACGTGTTTCAAATAATCTCTGCCTATGTTCATTATTAAACTGGATCATTTCATAGTGCCCTGAAAGAAATTCTTTAGCAGAAAATGGTGCAATACTGATCATGATGTTTCTGCAACATATAATAAACAAAAGTGTTCAAAAGAGATGATAGGTTCAGCTAGTTTTTCTCCACTTAGTACAGCCACAAATACAAAACAATAAAAGTCACAAAATATTGGAACACAAACATCCTTTAAAAATCTATTTGAATATTCTAGTGTTTTCTGAATAGTACAACTGGATGAAAACATATCTATATTATATCTCAAAAAAGTTGAATAGTAATTAACTTTTATGTATCCTTTAATTACTTCATTCAATTATCTGCACCCCAATTTTCAGAGCGCTCAACTCTCTCAAAGGGGAGACTATTTTCATTATCCGTTTTACAACTAAACGTTGAGACTCTAATATTTTATTTCAAATAGCAATGGCCTATTTTCCAAACATGGAAATGTTTACATTTTAAGTAATAATCTTAGTGATAGAGCGATAGTCAAGTACTAAATACAAATCTCCGAACTCTTGCATTGCCTTCAGCTTGAACCTATTTCAACCAGTTCCCATAATTACTACAATATTACTATTATCTTAGTCTCACTGCCAAAAACCCAGCTGCAGACTAACTATGCAAGAATGAGACACTGTTGAAATGGCTCAAAAAAAAAAAAAACTTTATCCTCAGTGCATTTAGTTACAAAATCCTGCAATTATATGAAACCAATTAACAATACACACACACACACACACACACACACACACACGTCTTCTGATAATTACAAAGGAACCCAGAGATAAACCCGGCAAATAGTTCGACCTAACACTCCGCAGCAGAGTTGGGGGCTGGGGGCGGAGAAGAGGAGGAAACTTGGGCCGCACAATGACTCAAGTGAGAGCTTTATGGCTATCGCGAAGAAAACCACAAGGCTCCATCAAACTTGAGCGGTTTGCTTTCCGGGACGCAGTGGGCTGGAGGCTGGGCCACCCGCAGGTCCCTCGGAGCCCACCCTTTGCTGCCCGCCGAGCCGCACCCCGGGAGGGCCGGGGCCACCGCGAGCCCCCGTTTCGCGTCCGGCCCGTCCGGCCCTCCAGGCGTCCCGGCGATTTGGCCCTTCCTCCTCCTTCCGCTCCCCTTTTGTTTTTCAGGCATTCGGTCCGCTCCCGAGAAGGCTGGCCCGTCTTTACTTCTCCCCCCACTCCGGCCTCTCCAGTCTCCTCGCACCTCCGACCGCCCTGCGCGCCCCCCGAGCCCCAGCCCCCTAGTCTTTCCCGAGCCCCCGACCTCCCCCGACGCCCCCCAGCCTCCTCACGTCCTCCGGACGCGCCACCTCCCCCAGCCTCTGTCTTTCCGAGCTCCCCAGCCTCCCTAAGCGCCCCCGGAACCCTCCGACATCCTCGAGCCCTCACCCTGGCCTCCCCAGGTACCCCAGCCTCTCGTCTTCCCGAGCCGCCTGGCCACCCAGCGCTCCCCGGCCCCCCAGGCCTCCTGGAGCCCCCAACCTGCCGCAGCCCCTCGGCCTCCACGGGCGCACCCAACCTCCTTCCATTCCCTGGCCTCCCCATCTTCCCGAGCGCCCTCGGCCTCCCCGAGCCGCGGCGAGAGAGCCGGGGGCGCGGGAAGGGCCGGTCTCAGCCGCGAGGACTGGCTGGTCCGGCCCCGCTCTGCCCTTTCGCCTTCGGGGCAGCGCCCTGCCCACGACCAGTTTGGAAAAGAAGTCGGCCCACCCGCCTCCCGCGCGGCCCCCGGTCCGCGCCCCGCACTCACTCGGACAGCGGCTGGGCGCCTTGAGGCGAAGGCAGACGACGACGGGGCGGCGCCGGGCGACGGCGTCCGCGCGCCCTCCCACACCTCACGCCGCGGGCGCACAGCAGTCCCGGACGGGCGGCGGCGGGCTCGCGCCCTCGGGGCCGTGCTGAGTCGGCGCGGGCCCGCGCGCGTGCGCGGCAGCCTACTGAGGCGCGCGCCCCCACTCGCCCTCGCACTCCTGGCCGCGCCTCGGTCCCGAGCTTCCGCCTCCCGGGAGGACCGGGCATGCGCGCCACAACCTGCGCATGCCCAGCAAGCCGCCGGGCTCCGCTCCCGAAGTCCGCTCGGGGACTGCCGGGACGGGGTTTCGGGATGGCCGGGGGATGTGCACGGGCGTGGCGGCCGGCTAGGGAAAGCGGTGTGGCCCGTATGGGGGCGGGGGTCGCCCGGCCGAGCGAAAGTCCTAGGGTAGGGGGACGTCGCACTGGCGGCACTCTCGGCTGGCGGGATGGGACCGACTTCAAGAAAGCCCTTCCCTGCCTCGACCCCAAGGTAGCCCCTCTAGAGGACCTCCCTCCTCGACAGCCCTGCAGCCTGGCCGCAGAGTTGGAACCCCACTGTGTGGGCCCTGCCTATGTCCTCTCCAGTGTCACACCAACCCTAATGAGGTGTTTTGGGCCCTTTTGCAGATAAGGAAACTGAGACTCAGTAATTCTATTGGCATCTTGGCTAATGATGAGCTGGGCTGTGATTTGATCTTGGAAGAGGGTTTGAAATAGATTGTCTAAATGCATGCCAGCAGGGAACTGACCTGGGGTCACTGACATTAGTGTTCTGTCGTTGTCCCCTAATTCCTAACCGAGAAGGCCTCCTCAAAGCAGAAAAAGGAGAGAACGATCTCACCCCGCCCCAGCTGAAAACCGGTTTGGGGGAGGACCTGATTTGTTCCGGACTGGAACGTGTTGTGGGTGGAGTTGGGAGAAATGGCAAAAGGTGAAGTTGGAAAGATTTGTAAATGCAGAGGTCCATGGGCCTTGCTTAGGTGTGTAGAGTTTATTTTTTAGGAGCCTTTGGAAGACTTTAAGGAGGAAGTGATAACCAACTTGTGTTTTAAAAAATCACTCAGTCAACCTTGCGGTGGGATATGAAACCAGAAGCAAAGCAACTTTCATTTTTATGGTGTCGTTTTGATGCTAACCGCAAGCCAGGAGGCAGACAGGGCAGAGAATCCTTCTGAAAGGTGCATGCCCTGAAACTCAGAAGGTGACACAAGTCATTATATTATCAGGAACTATAATTTGACTCTCCTGAAAACAGAATCAGGTAAAATAAAATGCTTTCGCTTAGTAAGATTTTACCAGATTTAAATGTTTTCTTCTTTATTCTTTAATAAAACGTATTAATGTTGAAATTTTTTTGTTTGTTGTTTTTTTACCATATACAGAATTGTGTCTTTCAATGTCAGTGTCAGTCGGGCCTTTGCACTTGCTATTTGCTCCTGCTGGAACTTCTTGCTCCCTCACTTTGCTCAAGCCTCAGCTTAAATGTCACCTTATTGATGTCAGCTGACCACTCTATATATAATAGGAACCCCCCTCTGCCCTGCGGTCCTCCCACACACACTCCCATCCCTGCCTCTGTTTTCCAAAGCACCTATTGTTCACCACAGCCCAACACTAGGTTCTTGTTTATTTCTTGATTATCTGTTCTCTCCACTAGAATATTAGATTCATTCGAGCATGGACTTTATTTTGTTCACTAATCGGTCCCTGGCACACAATAAATATTTGTTTAGTGAGTGAACGAAGTGGTGGGTAATGAGATATTTCAAGTATAAGAAGAGAATGGGAGATGGAGCTGGAGGAGGGAATTACATTAAAAATATCTTTGAAGGAAAGAGTAGAATAAAAATGGCCATCAATTCTTTTATGCTCTTCCCAACAAGACATAGATTCTAGTTAATCACCTCTTGAATCTGGAGAAATCTTGTAATTTGCTTTGACCAAAAAATGTGTCATAAGTGACAATGTACAAATTCTGAGCCTAGGCCTCAAGAAAACATGCAGCATTCACGTTCACCCACTTTAGCCCAACCTAGCCTCATGAGGAGGCAGTGCAGAAGAGCCCTGAAGCATCCTTGCCTACAAGCTGCCAACTGCCAGACGGAAGTAAGGCTACAGTAGACTGCCAGCCCCAGTCAAGCATTCAGCCAGCTGCAGCCACCTGAGACCTGGAGAGACTAGTGGAAGAACTGTCCAGCTAAATCCAGCCCAAATTGCCAAAACAAAGAAAGGTGAGCAAGTAAAATGCACATGGTTTAAGCCTATAGGTTTGGGGGTAGTTATACCACAGAAATAACTGATACATTTAGTTTCCTGCACTCAGCCATGATACATTGGAAAATGATGTTCTCAAAGGGCAGGTTTGATTATTCTCTCTGCTTAATAAAAGAAGAAAATAGGGAAAGGGCAGGAAGAAGTGATGCAAAGGGGTAGGACACACAGATTCAAACAGGAGTAAAAGGAGACAAACATAGGAGACAGTGGTTTGTCCCACTTCACCTCTTGGGCATACTTTGTAGTGCCTCAGAGCTCAGGCTTAGCAGTCAGATGAACACTAGCACAGACCCAGGCACAAGTTCAATCATTCACTGGCTGTCAGACCCTGGGGAGGTTGCATAACGTCTCTGAGCCTCGATTTCTCATCTGTAAAATAGGGCTTATAAAGAATCTACACAAATCTGATTGTTGCGGGGAGGACTTGAACAATCCCCACAGAATATCAGAGTGCTTGCAATATGTGTTATTGATTAGTTTTGACATTACTTTATGAATTACTGATAATATGGATAAAGATGGCAGGCATATTCAAATATCCTAACCAGAATAGTGTCAAGGAAGGCTGACTTTGACTGGGTCCCTGTGGGTTGGACCCTGTATCCACTGTCTCTAATAGCAACCCTGCTATGTAGATGCTGTTGTCATCACCCTCCCCACACACTTTATAGATAAGAATACTACAGCTCAGAAAAAAAAAAGGAAAAATGAGTTAAATAGCAGGGCTGGGAAAAAAAAAATAGCAGGGCTGGAATTCAAGGGTGCATCTGTCCAAGTGCAAAGCCAGTGCTCCTTCCTCTCCCCAGTGGTCTCTCAACCCCCACATGAAAAAACAGAGCAGGCTCGGCGCCTATAGCTCAACCGGCTAAGGCGCCAGCCACGTACACCTAAGGTGGCGGGTTCGAATCCCCAGCCCGGACCCGCCAAACAACAATGACGGCTGCAACCAAAAAATAGCCGGGCGTTGTGGCGGGCGCCT